>JAXQQM020077053.1:0-141620 GCA_034641835.2 Pinus albicaulis | reverse complement strand
ATAAAGAAGAATTATTGTACAAAACAGACCAAAAGGACCTTGAAGTTTTACAAATTGAAAATGATTCAATACCAAGGGGCCTTACACCATTATAAGAGCTTTTTGATGTCAATGATGTAGCTAAAAAACCAAATATGGAGCCTACGGAAACTAATATAGAAGAACATAACATAGGCAACATAAATGAGCCCAAAATGATCAAGTTATCTAGCACTCTCCCAACTCATATCAAACAAGAATATATAAAACTTTTCAACGAGTTTAGAGATGTGTTTGCATGGGGGTACAAAGATCTAAAATCATATGATATCAGCATTATTCAACACAAAATTCCTCTTAAGGAAAATCAGAAACCTTTCAAACAAAAACTAAGAAGGATAAACGCTATTTTATTACCTTTAGTCAAGAAATATATTAAGAAGAGGTATGATTTTGGGATTATAGTTCCCCTTAGATACTCACAATGGGTTTCTATCCTTGTGTCTGTTACGAAGAAGACTGGGGAAATAAGGCTTTGCATTGACTTCAGAAATCTAAATAGAGCCTCCCTGAAAGATAATTATCCCTTGCCTAAAATGGACCATATACTTCAAAAGGTGGTTGTATCTAAGATAATATCACTATTGGATGGTTTTTCAGGCTACAACCAAATACTAGTACTCCCTAGTGATCAACACAAAACTGCCTTTACCACACCTTGGGTTACATTCATGTATGTCAAGATGCCATTTGGTTTGATGAATGTGAGGGCCACATTCCAAAGGGCCATGGACATAGATTTTTCAAAAGATATAGGATATTTCATAATCATTTACCTTGATGACATCACTGTTTTCTCCAAAACTGATAAAGAACATTTGATTCATTTGAGAAACGTTTTTGAGAAATGTAGAAAATATGGCTTATCTTTGAATCCAAAAAAGACACTGTTTGGTCTCCAAGAAGGAAAAATTCTTGGTCACATCATTTCTGAGGAGGGAATCAAAGTAGACCCTAAAAGGATTGAGGGCATATTGAAAATCATCCATCCTAGAAACCTTAAAGAGTTGCAATCTTTTATTGGTAAGATCAACTTCTTGAGAAGGTTCATCCCCAACCTTGCTGAACTTTTCAGAAATATCACAAACATGCTAAAAAATGAAATAGGGGTTAAATGGACCTTAGAAGCCAAGAAATCATTTGAACTAGTGAAACAAGCTCTCACTCAAACACCAATTCTTATCTGTCCTAATTTCACTAAGGATTTCTATATTTTCTCATTTGCCTCTAAAAACACCATTGCTGCAGTATTGTTGCAAAAGAATGATGAAGGGCGAGAACAACCCATATCTTTTTTCAGTAGGGCCTTAAGAGATGCTCCCCTCAAATATAATATCATGGAGAAACAGGCCCTAGCCTTGATAAAATCATTGAAAGATTTTGAAGTCTACATTTTACATTCTCATATCATTGATTTTGTCCCACATACCACTGTCAAGGACATTATAAATCAAGACCCTGATGGTAAAAGGGGAAAATGGATTGCAATCATCTTAGAATATGATTTAGAAATTAGGCCTACCAAGCTGATTAAAGGGCAGGGATTAGCAAAAATTATGTCAAAATTAAAAATCCAAGCATTAGATATGAATATGGTTGATGTTTTAGAAGAAATAGAAGAATTCATAGCTCCATACATTGAAGAAATGCTTCTGAATTAAACCTGGTATGATGATATCATTTATGTGCTTCTCTATCTTAATACTCCACCTTCTTTATCAAAGACTAAAGCTAGATTCTTGAAACATAAAGCTTTAAATTACTGTATTTTGGATGGAGTGTTATATTGGAAAAATGTTGTTGGCATATTGCTTAAATATTTGCTTCAGAATGATGCAAGAAAAATCACACATGAACTGCATGAGGGAGAATGTGGAGGCCATATTTACTGGAAGACCACAACAAAAAATATTCTTAGAGATGGCTATTATTGGCCCATTCTTTTCCCAGATACTCAAAAAATAGTCATGACTTACCATCAGTGTCAAATTTTTTATGGTAAGAGGAAACTCCTACCTTTACCTTTTGCATCCCATCAGTATTGAGGCTCTCTTTCAGAAATGGGGCTTAGAATTTATTGGAGAAATTCACCCAACCTCATCTACCTAACATAAGTGGATCCTTACTGCCACTAATTATTTTACCAAATGGATAGAAGCTATCCCTTCTAGGAATGCTACTGACTCTGTCATTATCAAGTTCCTTGAAATGAACATACTATCCCGTTTTGGTTGTCCTAGAGAAATCATTATAAACAATTCTGATGCCTTTAAATCCAAAGGAATGATTGACTTCTGCTATAAATATCATATAACTTTAGGGCATTCCACATCGTACTATCCCCAAGGAAATGGCCTAGCTGAATCATCCAATAAAAGCCTGATCGACATTATCAAAATATTTCTAGATCAAAATCAGAAATCCTGGCATAGTAAGCTGGTTCATGCATTACGAGATGTTAGGTTAACTACCAAGAAATCAATAAATATGTCCCCTATCAGCTGGTATATGGCCTAGATGTAGTCTTCCCTACATCTTTGGGAGTTCCAGTCATGAAACTTCTCCAAGAAGTACAATCAGAATAAAATGACATGGAGAGAAGGCTGAATCAAACTATTCATTTGCAACAAACAAGAGAAGAGGTGTACCAAAGGACACAAGAAGTTCAAGAAAATATCAAGAAAATCTTTGACAGAAGGACTAAATCAAACAATTTCCAAGTTGGAGATACAGTCTTGAAATGGGATTCCAGGAGGGAAGAGAAAGGTAAACATGGTAAATTTGAGAATTTGTGGAAAAGGACTTATGTCATTCATTCCATTAGGGGTCATAATGCTTTCTTTTTAGAAGGACTGAATGGAGAAGAATTATTTTGAGGTCATATGAATGGCAGGATGCTCAAAAATTATTTCTGTCTAGAGTCCTAGATTTAAAGTTTTCACTCATTATACATAACATAGCATGAGAAAGACTGAAGAAAATACAAAAACAATAAAAGAAAAAGAAAAGAGGGCAGATTCAAAAGAGGTACAACCCCATACACAAAAAACAGTACTGCTGAAAGTGTGCAAGTCTAAATGCCACTGCTGATTCAAAATGATATCTTGTTCAGTCATCTAGCCTAATCATGGTTGAACATGCTTTAAATTTATGTTGATAAGTTAGTAGAAACAATGATTGTCAAGATTTTTTCAGACTTGAATTATCAGGAAGGATAGATTAGGAAAATATAAAGATATTGGTTCCACATGCTCAAAACAGAACCAAAAAGATAGATAAGGATGCATTACTAATGACAAATCACAACCTTGTCTTTCTAATTTACTTTTTCTGCAAAATAATGTTGCAGCTTCTTCCAAATGCCACAACCATGGTTAATTAGACTATCTAATCCTGATTTGAACCATGCTTTAAATTTTATGTCAATAGTTAGAGAATCAAGACTGCCATATAGTTTAATCTTGGAAGTCAAATAGTTTAGGTAGAAAATAAAAAAAGTTCACTAGTTTAATCTGAAATCTTGGAAGAAATAAGGATAGGAGTAGATAGTTTATTTCTGTTTTCAAAAATAAAATGTCAAGAGTTTTCCAGTTCAAATGCACTCAAAGAAGAAAAAATGTTAGGACAAATAGGATTGGGTAGGTAGAAATGATGATTGAAAGAACTCATATGTTGTAGATTTTCAAGATTATCACTTCAAAGGAACTATCAGTAAGTGAAAAATAAGTAAGGAATGCCCAATGGGTAAGGCACTGGTCTGCTGAAACTCAAAGATTTGATAAACTGGAGGTTCTGGACACCTTGAAAAGAAAGTTTCCCTCCCCAAGTGGAGCCACTGTTAGTCATCAGTAATTTTTGCTGATATCAAAATATGACTAAGTTATAATCCTAAGATTTCTGAAAACAAAATTTGAGAAATGTTGTGAGTTCTAGAAATCTCACTACTTTCGTTATCCTAAACCTAACTGTTCTACTAAAATTACCTATTTTTGCCTTCTCAGAACTACCCTGTTGCTCCAAGAAAATTCCATTTTCTAGGCTTGTTTGCCTCATTTTATCATCTTACCTACACCCTCATTCATCCTCTTTCTCCCCTCTCAAACCCTCAAAAATCCCCCTCACACATCATTTTCTTCTAAAAAAGGCCTTAAACGATGTAAAAACCCTTTTTACATTGTTTAAAAATAACTTCTAAGCCTATCGGACCCTTTAATTTTTCATAAAAACTTTGTTTTTATGCTAAAAATTCCCTTTTGCATAAATTAGGACTTTAAGCCCCTTTCAGCCTAAATCCTTAGCCCCCCTACTCATAAAACTGAGGCCTTTGCCCACTATTTCTAGCCCCTTCCCTATTTTTATTTACACCTTCGCCCTTTTATCTTTATACACCTCGAAACCTTATGTAAAGCCCCCAACCTTCGAAAAAAATTAAGGCGGGCCCCCTTTACTTCACCCCATCTCTTTTTTTTTCTTTCGGACCATCTCGGCCATTGATTTAAATCCCTGGGCCTGATCCAATGGTCCTCGCATCCCCTTCCCTCATTACACATTGATCCAGTCCCGCGCTACATGACAAAATGCCCACGTCATCACGCCTGGGCACCACCTTCCACTTAACCTTGCCACCAACCACAACCTGCCATCTGTCTTTGGGCTCCACCCTCCACACCTTCTCGTTGGTTCCTCAACCCTTCTGCATAATTGATCTCACCCCTTGAGATCTGATGGTCCAGATCTCATATCGTGTGAAAATTGGCGTCGAACGTTAACACTCCTAACTCATGTGATATAAGTGGTATTCACTCGCCATGCATCAAGCCCTGACATGTATCACGTCCATTCGGTCCAAAACCACAAACCACTCCCAACCTATGTGATAAACCGTCGTGGTTTTCCAAAACCACATTTCCCTCCCCGCGCAAAAATCAAACTGTTGCGCCTCCATTTGAATTTTCTCATGTTTCTGCCTCTGGAATCATGCCCCTACACCTCTTCTTCCTGCAACATGCCTCCTGACAGCTCCAGACCCCAAAAGATGCAGTTTTACCCCTCCCACATTTTTTTAAGCCAATGTTTGTTTGTGTTTTTGCAGGTTTTAATGGCGGTAATGACCAAAGGGGCATTCCAATGGTTAAAATAAACCTCTGGATGACAATCCAAGAGGAAAATACACATAAAATAAGGCTAGGGGTTTACATAAAGGCTTAACCCTCGATGAATCATGATCATCGATGGGTTATAAACCCTTATACCATGAAAAAATCCTCCCTACACACAAAGACAAGTACAGACAGTTGGAGGAAGCAATGAAGAAAGTGAAGAACTGAAGGATAAAGGGGTTGATTTTAAATCAAAGGATAAACACAAAGGATTAGCCCTTAAGACAATGATTAAAGATGAAAGTCAAGGGTTTAAATAAAATAAATAAACAATCATAAAGCAAAAACAGAAAATAGAGACAGTAAGGCAGATTATTAAAGAAAAATCAAGGTTCAAAGGCCTAATTACTGAGTTTTATGATTAAACAAAGACAGATAACCCTAAGACAACTTCGAATAACGCAACAAAGAAGCAGTTACTCCTCCAAAGACCAAACTGCCACCTACAACATGATTTCTTTTCATAAAGGCATTTGGCAGTTATTACACTGTCAGAGATATTTTCTATCTATCAAGGTAGTTATTGTAAAGTTAAAAATATACCTTAAAGTCAAAAATTTCACCTATTTTTCCCTTAGAAGTTAAGATAGAGTTATTGAAATAGAGAAGTTGCTGTAGATATCCTACCTTAAGCCTTGCATGGTTTTCAAGGTTAGGAATGAACTTACTCTGTAATAAATGATACTCAAACCCTCTCTTAACCTCACCTCCTCATTTGCAACATAAATACTGCATTTGAACTCATTGTAAAGTTGGCATTTGATGACTCTTTGAAGTACTACATAGTCTCTTGGAAGTTGAAGGAAAATTGATGTCTTGGATCTTGTGGATGCCCTGATTTGTTTGTTGATGGAGGAGGCTAGATCACTAGATCCTTGAGCTTAGCTGTTGGTGAAGTGCTTCTATCTATTATTGTTATTTCCTATTTTCGTTATGTTCCCATATTTCTTTGTTACAGTAGAGTAAAATTTTTAGGCTAATAAATGTCTTTTGAAAGCACCTTTGTTCTATTTACTCTTCACTATCTTAATGTTTTCTGCTGCAAGGTCTGATTGGAGGATTCTTAACTGCCCTCTAGTCCCATCTAGCTTGTCATTTTAGAAATAATTCAATAGAGTATAACCGAGGAGTTTCTCTTTTGGTAAGTCCATGTTCATTGGTATGGCTTGAGAGGTTGTTTTAATGAATGATTTCAATAGAGTGAAACCAGGGAAATTAGTGGTGAGTCCATGCTCCTTTGAGTACAACTTGAGATATTTTTTTTAAAGATATTCTTAAAGTATGCTTAGTAGAGTCTAAACCAGGGAAGTCTATGGTGTGCCCTATCCTCTAGTCTGCCTTTAAAAGTTGCTTTGAAATATCCCCAAAGAGTTTTTCAAAAGCATATTAGATTATTTCTGTTTGATCTTAGGTTGCTCTTATTGTTTATCTTATATGTTTCCTTATCTGAAAGTAGTATTTTGATTGCTATATTATTGTTTGAAAGGTTTTCTTATTAAAAGTTTGTCCAAAGAAATCTATGGTTTGCCCTATCCTTTGGCTTGCTTTAAACAGTTACCTTGAAATATGCCTCTTGTTTAAAGTACATGATAAAGGATTCATAGTTTCCCTTTGTCCTACTTTTCATTCTTATCCTTAATGTTCATCTCATTTTTCCACAAAATTTGAAGATACACTGGCCAAGTTAGATTTTCCATATGACACTCCCTGATCCATTAATGAACTTATCATGACTTCCATTTGACTTCATTGCCCAATGACTTAGATATTTCCTCATTTTATCTATGCTCTTTGATCATCATGCCCAACCAAAACAAACAACAAAACCTCATACTTAATAACTAGCCAAAAATAAACCCTTAAAGCAAACAAACACATATCTTTTGTAAACAACCTGAGAGATCCCTCTCTGAGTCTAGGAAGGCTAGGTCCTAGAACTCTAAAGATTGGTTCCATATTACCTTGTCATTCGGTATCCCAATTTGCCAAATCATAGGACACTAATAGGGTTGATAGGGGGAATTGAGGCATTAGACGAAGCTCTGTAGGACATCGATGCCCTGGTATTTGATGAGTCATGCCCTCATGTGGAGTATGGGGCACCCTATTGGGATATGTAGATGCAGGATATCGCTAACTGCCACAATTTATCAATGGAGGAATGTGACTACGACCTTTGAAATATCACTATCCCGGAATCCGAGGGTGAACGCACAATTGCTGCACCCCCACTAGAGACCGTCGATGTGACCAAGCCTCTTAAGCTACGGGAAGTCAACATTGGAATTGAAGAACAACCTAATCTAGCTAGAATTGGGGACTACTAGGATGATGATACCGTAGGGAAAGTCGCAGAGCTTCTCACATAGTACCAGGACCTGTTTCCTACAAAATTCTCATAACTCAAGGGTATTACAGGGGACCTAGGGGTCATGCGCATCACGTTAAAACAAGATGCGTGCCATGTTAAGCAAAAAAATTATCGATTGAACCCCAAGTATAAGCAGAAAATCAAGGAAGAAATTGACAAAATGCTATCCACAGGTATCATCAAACCGGTAGAACAGTCAGATTGGGTAAGTCCTATGGTGGTCCACGAGAAAAAGACTAAAGGAAAAATAAGAATCTGTGTTGACCAGAGAAAAATCAATGATGCATACATACATGATCCCTTCCCTGCGCCATTCTCTGACGAAATTCTCGATAGCGTGGGAGGACAGGAAGCGTACTCATTCACTGACGCATTTTCGGGCTACCATCAGATTAGGATTGCACCTAAAGATCGTAGCAAAACTACGTTCGCCACTGAATGGGGATCCTTCCAGTACACCGTCATGCCGTTTGGGCTCAAGAATGCCCCTACCATCTTTTCACGGGTGGTGGTTTCAGTATTCAAGGAGTTCATCCATAATTTTTTGGAGGTATATTTTGATGATTGGACAATATTTGGGTTGGTAAAGAAGCACATCTCCAACCTGCGCGTGATTTTGGATGCCTGTATAAAGCACTAGATTTCCCTAAATATTAAGAAGTGCATATTTTGTGTACCATTCAGCATCTTGTTAGGCCACATATTCTGTCGACAGGGACTGATGTTGGACCCCACTAAGGTAGTAGTTATCATCAACCTGGCAGTCCCTACAACTGAGAAACATTTGTGCTCTATCCTCTGGCACATGGACTACTACAGGAAGTTCATTCAAGGGTAAGCGCTGATCATGGCACCCATGGAAAAGCTGCTTAATAAGGACGTATCATTCTGTTGGGACGATGAATGTCAGAAGAGTATTGAGCTACTCAAGGAAATGATGGTCTCTGCACCTATCCTCATCTTTCCTGATTGGGAAAAGGTTTTCCATGTCCATGTAGATGCCTTAGGAATCACCCTGGGGGCTGTCCTTATGCAGCTTGGGGAGGGGGACATTGACCACCCGGTTGCATTTGCTAGTAGAAAAATCTCTAGCGCAAGCGTAACTACTCCACTACTAAATGCAAGGGGCTGGCCATGGTATATGCCCTGCAGAAATACCACCATTATCTACTGGGAGGGCACTTCAAGATGTTCACGGATCACTTCGATTCGAAGTACCTAGTCAATAAGCCTATGTTGGGGGGAAAGATTTTCCGGTGGCTACTGCTATTCCAAGAATATGATTTTGAGATCATCTTGAAGCAGGGAAACTGAATGCTGGACCAGACCACTTGTCTCGAATCGAGAGTGGTGAAGAACGGACCAATTTCGAGGAAGGATTAATCGATGCACAACTCTTTTCTATTAAAGTGGTCGATGCAAATTTTTCTGATATCATTCAATTCTTAACCACGGGGATGGCACCCGTAGAATATTTGGTACAACAAAAGAAAGAGTTGGTAACCCACGCAGTGGACTTTACCATCATAGCAAGCCATTTGTATAAGCTGGGAGCTTATGAGGTGCTGCGAAGGTACGTTCTAGAGCATGAAAGACAAGCCATTCTAGCGGAAGCCCATGGAGGCTTAGCAGGAGGTCACTACACAGGGAAAGCAACGATGCAGAAAATATTACGAGCTGGGTAGTGGTGGCCCACACTGCATAGTGACTCCTACGACTATTGCAAAGCTTGCAATACATGCCAAAAGACGGGGAGGCCGTCACGTAGGGATGAGATGGCTCTACAAGCATAGATGGTCCTATAGGCATTTGATAAATGGGAAATCGACTTTGTTGGGCCCATCAAACCACGAGGTAAGAAGACAAGTGCCCGATACATCATCACTGCGACTGATTATGTAACCAGATGGGCTAGGCGCAATATGTGAAGGATTGTACTACAGATACTACTGCACACTTCATTTTTTAGCATATTTTGACCAGGTTTGACTGCCCAAAGATCTTGATGAGTGATAGAGGTATGCATTTCGTTAAAAAAACAATACAAGCTTTGACTGAATAATTTTAGATCCACCACGCAAAAATTACCCCTTATCACCCGCAGGCAAACGAATCACTAGAAGCTTTTAATAAAATCTTGGAACAGGCACCGACCAATGTCTATAATGTTGATCGAAGTGACTAGGATGTGTGCATCTCGTCAGTGCTCTGGGCATATCGAACCACATGCAAGAAGTTGACTAGAAAAACACCGTTCTGAATAGTTTATGGAAAGGAGGCCATTATGCCCATGGAGTATATTGTTCCTAGCCTACGCATCGTATCCTTTACAAACATGGTGGAGCCTGATATCATGGAAGAATGCTTATAGCATCTAGTCGCCTTGGAGGAAGATTGATTCATTGCTAACTTTCACAAGCAAGTTCAGAAAGCCCAGGAAAAAGCATGGCATGATGGACATATTTGGTAAAAGATATTTTTGGAGGGATAATTAGTCCTCTTATACGATAGCCAGTTTGCGAAGCACCCAGGGAAGTTCCATCAACACTAGCTAGGTCCCTATATGGTAAAGGAAATCACTAACAGAGGAGTTGTCTGGTTAGCTACATTGCGCAGTGATATGGTACCAGGATATGTCAATGGTAGCCAGCTCAAACCATACCGAATCAAATGACCATATGGCCAGAGTAGTTGTATGGTGCAGAATATGCGCAGGAAGGAGGAAAAACACAGACAGGCCCAATGCATGCGCAAGGTTCGATCGCAGGTCTGGAAGCCTAGAGAGGTGTGATGGGAGCGCAAGGGTCGATCGCAGGTCTGGAAGCCCGGAGAGGTGTGCTGGGAATGTAGGGGTAAATCACAGGCCTAGAAGCCCAGGGAGGTGCATTGGGTGCACAAGGGTCATACAAAACTGCGAAAACTAGTTGTTGGAACAGTAAAACGGGGTAAAAAGAAAATTTTACCGTTGAAAGGAGCGGGCAATCGGAAATTAATGAGGTGATTTCCGAAGTTTTTTTACCATTTTCTTGATGGTAAGTTTCAGATAAGTGTCACCCAACCGTTGGTCACTACTCAGAGCTATAAAGTCAAGAGGGTAGATCCGAAGTGGGTTCCGTGCATTCCGAACAACTTGTGCCTTACAATTTTCTGTAGTTGTTGTACTCTGTTCATGTCTGGGCGTGCGACCCCCTTTGATAGTAGCAACATTGAGTTCATCTTCTGTGCAAGAATGATTGTGTCCAATCCCACTGAATCGTCATAGACCATGGCCTCGACATAGAAAGAATCCGATGAAGTATTGGAAGTCACCCTTGAAGTTGAAGAGGTTGTGTCCACACCCAACAAGGGGAAGCAGGTGGAGAAAAAGAAGGGTAAGGGGAAAGGCTAGGAGCAAGGGTAGGGGAGGAATGTGAAATGGGCTAGGGTGAAGCCACATACCTCCCCTTGGAATGTAAAATCCCCGCGAATGGTGCCTCAGATACGCTCTTCTAACCTGGTGTAATATTCCCAATTAGTCCTAAGCTAATTGGAATATTCATTTTTGTTTTATTTCTTTGTTTGCAGAATACAAATGTAAAGGAGGTCCATAATACTCCAAAACAATGAATAAATCAATGCCACATATGAAAAAGGCTAAATCTTGGCTATGTAAGCAAGCACCCTTAGGTGTGAAAGGGGCTGGATATTTTGACTGGGTCAATCCTGACCAAATCTACAGCGCTGTCATGGAGAAGTAGCCATCAATGAGGTACAATGCAGTTCTAGTTGGAGATCTCTTGTGTGAAAGAGGTGATTTCATTGAAGGTGGTTTAGGGTTTTGCAAGCTATCATCTTATAAAAGGAAGAGGAAGGTAGCATGAGAAGGTTGTTGATGATATGCTATTTAGATATATTTTTTGTTTAGACATATAGCTCTCTTTGGCTGTTTAGCCTAGATTGCAAATGTTGTTTAGCATTGGGTGTTCCTGGTCGGGAATCCACCTCTTCCCATTGAGTAGCTCTTGGGAGAGTCTTGTATTTCATAGTCCACTATCTGGCTGAAGGCCAAGCTTCTTCTTCCAACTACAATGCAGATCTTGTTGAGGGTTTGGTTGTCTTTGAAAGCTGCAGCAAGTGGAGGCTAGATCTACTCAGATCTAGATCATTTCAGTGCCCTTTTTCAGTGGAGGAGGCCTCTACTCCATTTGGAGGAGAGTATTGGATTTATTAGGCTTCATTTTCTAATCTTGGCATGTGTCCAACTATGATCTATTCCCTACAGCGCAGTTTTTCTTCCAGATCTGTGTTATTCCTGTAGGTGTTGTTGCAAGCTGTTTTGGCACGCCATTTGGAGAGTTGGTTTTAAAGTGTTGGGGATATGCCCTTCACTTTGGATATTCATTGGAGGAGATCTATACATTTTTCATTTCAGATCTGATCTGCATGTTTCTGAATGCTTCTGAATATCTAAATATTTCTGTAGATCTGTAACTTAGATCTCAAATCTACATCATGTACATGGTGTAAAGCTAAAAACCCCAAGAGGATATTGAAGAGGAGCCTATATAGTGTATGGATCTGTTAAAGATATGAAATTTCATGCACTTATCTTCTCTATATCTAATGAGTAATATACAACATGTTGCAGTCAATAAAATAACGTTTTCAAGGCATTTCCAGTCTATATACATGTTGCAACACCTCTTTTGAGGATTTTTCTTCTATTGGTGACTTGTATTTCTAGTTATGCATCTTATGGGCCTCATTGTACATCTATTTTTTTTCTGTAAATACATTTGAAAGGTCTCTTTATTGGCCTCCTTCTATCTCCTAGATGAACTGCATTAATTTTCTGCAAATCTACTCTCTATTGTTGCATTCCCCATTTGGGAATATTACACCCAACGAAGTGACCTCTGTCTGCTTAGGAGGAAGCTTGGATTGCTTAACCAATAAACTGGCTATTGCCCTATGTTTGGCTTCGTAGTACCTTGGTGCAAAAACCTAAGAATCTCGATGGTGTGCGCGCCTATCTGTAAATGTCGCTGATTCTGAGTGAGGTCCCTATAATTGGAGAATCCATTGGAAAAATCCACTCGATAAAATTAGATGATCACGACTTGGCCAACCTGGAGGCCTTCCCAAAATTGGCACCTGAACTATGTCTCGAAAGGGCATTGGAGGATGAATTCCGAGGGTAGTCCCAATGCCGTGGGCAAGCGGGTTGTAATATCCCAAATGGGAAAATGCAGCAATACTTCACACAATACAAGAACTTACAGCAAGTTAAACAATAAATCTAAGTAAAAATCAGAATATGTAGAAAGAGCTGAGCCATTTTATTATATTGGAGATGAATCAGTTACATAAGTACAAGATATAGGTATATCTAGCCAAAAATATGAGCTAGGATCACCCTAAAAACATGTGTGAAGCAGGTAGAATGTAACTGTTGAGGCTCTGCAGCAAATACTACGCTGTCTCTTTAGTAGAATATAAACATGGAGTTGCAGGCTGAAAAGAGAAATGCATATCTACTCAAAACTGGAGCTCTGATGATGCCAGTATTCAACATCTAGCCAATGTGATGGATTCCCAAGACAACCCAGAAATGGTTTTCCAGATCTGCAACTTTGGAAAAATCACCTCCCCAAGGTTTCATCCTTGATCTGCTGGGAAATACAAATCTGAAGCTAGATATGAAAAATAGATGGCTGAAATGTATGCTCAGTTCAGATATATGCTTGAAGGGCTGATCCCTTCCTCAAATATATGAGCTAGAAGCTCTAGATCTAGCTTCTCAATCCTCCAAAGATGATTGCAGCTGCTGCAACACAACTGCCTCTGAAAAATGCGCTGTGGGGCAAAGAGAGGCCTTCTGCCTACTGAAATATGCTGCAGTAAAATCCAGGCTGATGGTGAGACTGATGGAAAAGTGAAGGAATTATCCTCCACTGGATTGCTAGCTAAAGTACTAGCAACTTCCTTCCTCCTTTCAGATCTACAACATGGACAACATTATTCTTGGAGAGAATACTACTGCTAGGAGGTGAAAAAAATTTGGCCTGATGGTAGATCTACAATGTGGTTCTGGGAGTGCTGATCTATAAGCCCAAGTGATGGGAATAATCCCTCACCTTTTTCTCCAGCTAAAGTACTGAAGACAACTTCCACCTTCCAAACTGATCTTCAAAAAACTGTAGTTTTCTGAATATGAATGTTCTGCAGAAAGTAGGAAAAGGAAATGGAACTTCAACCCTGATGTATAATGAAGAACAAACCTCTTCCTTAGATATCACTCCAAGAAAGAGGAGGGATTCCCACCCGAGAACACTTTGTGCTAAACAACACCTGGAATCTCTGCTAAATAGCCCAAGAATGCAGCGGAATGTCACTTGACAATTCCAGATGTAAAAGATAATACATCAAAATAATACAAGATGCCTTTCACCTTTGCCTTCATCTCCTTTATAATGATTGATCCATCCCAAGCCTTGGCCCTAATCTCAACTGTGTTGTCTCATGTGGACAAGATCCTCCAAGTGAGACAACGTTGTTTGACCAAATCAACCAAGCAGTCTAGGTGCAATGTACACCTCCTCCATCATGTGTGCTTCATTTGCACATGATCCTCCACCACTTGATCATTAATTCTCAATGACCCTTTGTTTGACATCTTCAAGATCTTAGTTGACTAAATCAACCCTCCATGATCTCTCTCATTAAATGAGACATGAACTCCAATCTCATTCACATTAGTAGTTTGTAATGTTCCAAATTTTTCATGAATAAATTGGAACATTAATTTTTGCTCATATTGTATAGTAGGTCAGTAAAAATGAAGAGGAGGCCTCTTAACATGAATAAAACCCTTCCTAATGTGAAAATGGAACCATGGAGCAGCTTATTTTGCACCTCCTAGTGTGAAAATGGGGCAAAGGCATGAGGATAAGGCCAAGTTGACCAAGTCAACAGCGTAGCCTAAGGAGGAGTAGCTTGCTTGGGAAGACAACACATTTTTGGAGGGAAGAGGTTCATTTGATGTTGAAACCCTAATAGGTGGGACCCAAGGTGAAGGGGGCTCACAACTTCATAAGGAGAAGGAGGGTAGATTTGTGGGGTTAGCTTATGATTTTCGAATTCCTTGTCTGCTTAGACATCTCTGCAAACTCCTGTTGTTTAGAAGAGTTTGGAGGGATTCCTGCTTAGGAGTTCCCTCTCCTTCATTGAGTGATATCTTGAAGGGAATTATTCAGAAATTCTCCACATCAAGTTGAAGGCCAAGCATTCCTTTCTCCTACAGCGTTATCCTTGGAGAAGAGGACGCTGTGTTGCTGGGCAGTGCAGTGGAGAGGTTCACAACATCAGTTCTTGAGCATATTTTCCAGTGGAGAGGGCTTCCTTTGCATTGGAGGATCTATACAAGAACATCTAGAGCTTATTTCACATCTTGGAAAGTGGCCAACTCAGCTTCCATTCCTTACAACGCAGTTCTCTTGGTAAACTGTGTTATTTTGAGATTGCAGCAGGGTTTGATCCCTTGCTAGTGAGCCCATTCTTCGGAGAAAGGGCCATCCCTTCTCCTGGAAGGCTTTGTATTTAATTCCTCTTCTATATTTGAGCATTTTCAGATATATTCATACTCAGTGTTGTAGTAACTGCGTTTTCCAGCTCTACATTTGAAAATCTGCATTTCTATACATTGTACCTTTATGTAACCCTTTCCGGGTGATCTTTATTTTGTATAAAGAGGAAGGAATTCTCATTTTCCTCACCATCGTATGCTCATGGATTTATGCTATGATATGTCACATTATTTACTACAGAAACCCTAGCAAAAATAACGCTGTTCTTGTTTCAGTGTTTTCTGCATGAGCTAGACTATGGGGTTTGAGCTAGATTGAGGCATATTGTTTTGAGAGTTCTATTTATATGAGATAGATTCATTTGTTTTACCTATAATTCTAAAAGTGAGTCATATATTGGGTCATATAAGGGATCTCACTCCAATTTCTCACTTATACGACGTTACTTTCTGAGGGAAGCTGTTTTATGCTTGCATGTTGCTGCAATCTTCAGCTAGTTCATTGTGGGAGATCTGAATAACCTTCTTAAGGTTATTTATTTGAGCTTAAATTCTAGAAGGATGTTTAATTATATATGTTCTAAGGCATTCCAGTAGTGGGTGGCCTTATTTTCACATCTCCTTCCTTATACAGTGTCCCTAAGGAGCTTGCTGCAGTAATTTCCTGAGTAGGAAACATCACATATATGTAGATAGAGATTGCAAAAGGCCCAGGTAGCCTCTGGTTCTCACCCTCTCTTTAGAGGTGACACAACCAGTAAATTCCTCTGCAATCCATCTCTGGCACAAACTTGTGATATTTCTGAGAAGGGAATAATTTAGTGGTGTAAAAGCTGCTGATTTCCCTTTCGGGACATTACAGTGGTATCAGAGCTCTAATCTTGGCTCAGCCTATGAATTCTAGATCCACCCAGAAAGTAAGAATAAGAAGAGAATGATGATGTAGAGGATGAGGTTGCTCTCATCCATTTTTCAGACCAAAGAAGAGCCTCTCCAAGGAGGTTCAACCAATGGAAGAAGAAAGGCACAGTGAAACTCTAAGAGGGTTTCAAGGTGGAGAAAGCTGCAGTGAAACCTCTAGAGGGTTTCAGGAGGAAGAAGAAGATGGGTGTACTTCTAGTTCTCAGGGAGGGAGTGCAAAGAATGGAGGGCCACAAAAAGAAGTGGGTAGATGGCCAGAGGAGGAGGATCTATCTTCCCCACTTAAGGAGGCTTCTACCAGTGTTATCATATTCATAAAGTGGTAGCCAACCATATTAGCAGTTGGACCAGCCAACGCATTGCAGAAAGAGACTCTTGCGGCCATACAAGATGTCTCAAGGGCTTCCAAAGGTATGCAAAAATTTCCATACTCTAACACTTCAGAAGATTTCATGAAAGGATTTGGAATTTTGTCTTCACATGGCCCAGGATCGAAATGCCTTGTTGATGAGGAGAGGCAAGCTTATACAGCGCTGTGCAATATGGGTTTGATCTAGGAAGGGATCAACAATCATTCCTTTGCACCCTTATTGAGTTGCATGCAGCATGAGGAGTTATGGTGCAAGGATTTGGGGAGCATCATGCATGATGTGCCATCTCCTAAGGATGTCTTTTCCTTAGCACACTTGGATTCTTGTGGATTCAAGGGTTTGATTTGTGAGAGGCCTTTCCTGGAAATTCTCCAATGGGTTACAATTTAACCCCCCATGAGGTGTAAGAAAGAATACTTGCTTGGGAAGATTTTTGGTCTTCATTGGGAAGATGCCAAGGGAGAGGATAATCAAGGGCAGCCAAACTTGGATGAGGGAAGATGGATGGAGAGAAAGAGGCTTGTGAGCCACTTGTATATCTATGACACAGGGAAACAAGAAATAAAGCTATGCTAGCTACTCAGAAGAGAGTTTTTCCATCATGAGACATATCCTATTTCCAAGGGTATGAGGGAGGAAGGAACTTGGCAGGGTACTTTCATCATGGGGCAACAAGGAGTGTGGATACATTATGATGGCATGATCATTATGTTTTCACTACATAATGTGTATGATGGAGCTATGATGAGGCAGCAAAGATCTTTGTTGCTTTGAAGGATTGGGAGAGAGCAAGGGCAAAATTGCTCTCCCACTTGGCATAGTGTTGCAAGGGTGAAGTATGGCACTATCATGGTGCAAGAGGTGTTTTCATCATGGAGGAGACCCCTCATATATGGCAGCATTATGGAGAATACCTTTGAAAAACTACATGTCAAAGGATGGAGCTATATTTTGGCCAGGGCTTTCTTGCATGAGTCAACAACACTATTACTTCATGGCATGGATTTACTGATGGAGTGTCCATTTGACCTCTCCACTTTTGAGGCACTTGAGGGACAATATGTAGGTGATAATTTTGTTTTCGCATGTTTTGATTACCTAACACAATATTTTCATCTTCTCTCCATTTCTATGTAGTGCTTGGCTCCACAGGAGGGCAGCCTATTCATTAAGGTCCATGAGCATTATTGGGCTAGACTATGTGATGGAGGCAGCCATATCTCATATGGCCTTGGGTAAGTGTTTATTTACATGCATGTTCAGCTTATATATTCAGCCACCTCCTATACATTATCATAAATAAGAGCATGCATTACTTTACATGTACTCAAAGACAGCTTGCCAGATCACTTCTTCAAGCAGCAGTTTGGGGAACTACGCTGTGACCAATTGAAGGACTGTTGGTACCTTACTGCACAACATAAAACCTTCAGTACTTCTTCCAGTTTGTTGCTAATCATGTGTTTCCTTGCTGATATTATCATTATCTTTATGAAGAGCATGATTAGAGGAGAGAAACATAAGGAGGATGTGTCCTTGTTGGAAGAGGACTCCCATATTTTCTGCAGTGCATGTTCTAAAAGGAACATGGAAGGAGACATGGCCTCTACAGTAGCATATTTGTTACTTAATGAGGATGACCATGAGATGGATAGGTTTTCATATGGAAGTGATTTCTTATCCATTATGTGTGTGATGGATTGGGCCAGCTTGATTCACAGTGCTGGGAGAGAGACCTTTGGAGGTCTAACTTCTTTCTTGCCATTGGAGGGCACTCATGTTGTAGCCCAAGATCAGTATATCCTCATAATTTTTCTTGAGTGGGTAGGGGGATAGCGTGGGATAGGCCTTCTTGCCTATCATGTGCATTCATTTAGCCCACCTACACTTCAGGAGCCAAAGGTAGAGGGGATTCTTCATGAGTTACCATGCTGGAGGATGACTCTTTTTATATGGATGATAGCTTGGGGGTGGAGGTTTCACTTTGGGGAATAATATTTCCCATGCATCTTGCACTTCATGCCTTGAGAAGACCTCTAGACCACACATGGTTGTCTCCTTGAGCACTTTCCTTCTCATGATCTTAGTCATTTGGGGTGTTTCACCAAATTCTAGACTATATGCTTGGGAGAGGCACTATGGAGTTTCATGGATGAGATGGCATCATATTCTTTGGAGGATTCCATCATATGTTGATGCTACTAGAGGAGGTAAGGAGATTCACTGAGTTCTATCCTTATAGTTGCTTGAGGACAAGCAACATTTGGGAGGAGAGGACTGTAATGTTTCAAAATTTTCATGAATAAATTGGAACATTAATTTTTGCTCATATTGTATAGTAGGTGAGTAAAAATGAAGAGGAGACATCTTAAAATGAACAAAACCCTTCCTAATGTGAAAAGGGAACCATGGAGCAGCTTATTTTGCATCTCCTAGTCTGAAAAGGGGGCAAATGCATGAGGATAAGGCCAAGTTGACCAAGTCAACAGCGTAGCCTAAGGAGGAGTAGCTTGGTTGGGAAGATAGCACAGTTTTGAAGGGAAGAGGTTCATTTGATATTGAGACCCTAATAGGTGGGACCCAAGGTTAAGGGGGCTCACAACTTCATAAGGAGAAGGAGGGCAGATTTTTGGGGTTAGCTTATGATTTTTTAATTCTTTGTTTGCTTAGAAATCTTTGCAAACTCCTGCTATTTAGCAGAGTTTGGAGGGATTCCTGCTTAGGAGTTCCCTCTCCTTCATTGAGTGATCTCTTGAAGGGAATTTTTCAGCAATTCTCCACATCAGGTTGAAGGTGAAGCATTCCTTTCTCTTACAGCATTATCCTTGGAGCAGAGGATGCTATGTTGCTAGGCAGTGTAGTGGATAGGTTCACAACATCAGTTCTTGAGCATATTTTCCAGTGGAGAGAGCTTCCTTTGCATTGGAGGATTTGTACAAGAACATCCAAAGCTTATTTCACATCTTGGCAATTGGCTAACTCAGTTTCCATTCCTTACAACGCAGTTCTTTCGGTAAACTGCATTATTTTGAGATTGTAGCAGTAGCAAGGTTTGATCCCTTGCTAGTGAGCCCATTCTTTGGAGAAAGGGCCATCCCTTCTCCTGGAAGGCTTTGTATTTAATTCCTCCTCTGTATTTGAGCATTTTAAGATATATTCATACTCAATGTTGCAGTAACTGCGTTTTCCAGCTCTACATTTGCAGATATGCATTTCTATACAAAGTAAAGAAGTGGTTTAAGAACTTAACTCCTAACAGCATCAATGATATTCCTTCTTTGCATCAAACATTCATAAAGAAATGGGAAATAAAAAAGAACCCTCTCCAAATTTTAGCAGAGTATTGCAATCTCAAAAGAAATCAAGGGGAGAGTGTTCATGACTACTCCACTAGGTTTAACAGTGTTTACAATGCTCTTCCACCTCATATGAAACCTCCCCAAGGCATGGAAATAGTAAAATATCCTGAAGGTTTTGATGTTGAAATGTCCTATCAACTAAGAGAGAGAGATTACTTAACTCTAGAAGACATGCAGAAGGGGACTGTAAGTGTAGAGGAAAATTTAATTGAGAAAAGAGAAAGGATAAGATTAGAGAAGAGGGTAACTTATAAAGATGATATTGCACCCTCAACCTCATCTTCTGATACCAAAATTGACAACCTAGTAAAAGTAATGGAGAGAATGCTTGAAAATATCAACTTAAATGATAGAGTGCCACCAAGAGAAAATCAAAACAACCCCCAGAACATAAATAGAAATCAAAATTTCAGAAGAGAAAATAATCAATATAGGCAAAAAGACAATGACCAAAAAATTAGACCTCCCTTCCAACAAAACTATGTAGATCAAGAGGAAGAAAGGGAGATTGAAAGGTTGGGAGAAGATCATGTAAACTTGATTGGATCAGATAGTGGGGATGATGTTTTCCTCACTGAAGAAGAACAAGGTTTCTTCTCCTCAGATCAAAATGAAAACACCTATGAGGATTCTGATGATTATAGATTGGGGTTTGAAAATTCAATCATGGAGGTGCACAATCAATACGATCTTAGGAGCAAAGGGAACCTAGAAAATTCAAAAGATAAAAACACTAGCACTGATGTTAAGAAAAATGTAGAAAATCAGCCTAAGAAAACAGCAGAGAAACCCAACATTTTGGCTAAGAAAACAAATTTAAACAAAGAGAAGAGAAGCCAGCCAAATGTTGAGCAAAGAATCCCTAGCACTTCAGCTAGTGGCCCTAACAAAATTGTCCCAAATAGCAGTCCAAAAAAAGTTCAGCAAATCAAAATTGCTGAAAGGAATTCAATTGAAAAAATAGATGTAAATATGACAAAATCAATAATTCCTTTTAGCCTTGAGGGAGAGATTACAAAGATAAAAATTACCATACCTCTAGCTGAACTAGTAACCCAAGAAGTGTACAAAAACCAAATTTTGAAAGATTTGAACCTAGGAAGTGACACTGATACATTAAGCTTGACAGATGACAAACCTAAGTTGTTGTTTGGTCCAGAAGTTGAAGGAAAATACCAAGAAGGAGTTGTCCTTCCCTTCTATGTCAGTTTGAATATACATGAGAAAATCTTACACAATGCCATGTTTGACTCTGGAGCTTCACATAATCTTATGCCCAAAGTAGTAATGGAAAGCTTAGGCTTAGAAATTACTAAACCACACAAGGATCTGTATTCCTTTGATTCAAGAAGAGTCAAATGCTTGGGTTTAATCAAAGATTTATGTGTAAACTTATCTCAGATCCCTGTCAAGAGTCTAGTTGTGGACATAGTAGTAGCTGACATTCCCCCAAAGTATGGCATGCTTTTATCAAGATCATAGGGAGCCAAACTTCAGGGGAGCCTTCAAATGGACATGTCTTATGCCACCATCCTAGTTTTTAACCAAAATAGAAGATTATACAGGGAATCACACATGAAATACATGGTGAGTAACATAGATAAACCAAACAACTCTCCAATCTATTCCATTCAATCAAGTCTAGATTCCTTTATCTTGTACAATGAAGACCAAATCACTCAACAATAAAAGGAAAACAAAGAGGAAATCAATTTACTAGAACAATCAGAACTTCCCTCAAGTCAAATACAAATCATTAGCAATCAACAATAACAAGAAAATGAAAATTAGGAAAAAATAATTTGGACAATAAAATTTGATGGGTCTTGTAATAAAACAAGTGCAGGGGTAGGTGTATGGATTCAAAATACAAATCAGGGTTATTCATATAGACTAGATTTTCCATGTACAAACAATATTGCTGAATATGAAGCCTTTCTCCTTGGCTTACAATTGCTTAAACAATTAGAAGCCCAAAAAATATCAATCGTAGGAGATTCTGAGCTTATCATAAGACAAATCGAAGGAGAATATTCATCTAAATACCCAAGACTTAGAGAATATCGAAATTCTACCCTTGATTTATTAAAAACCTTTGAAAAATATGAACTCATTTTCATTCCAAGAGCACAAAATTATCTAGCAAATGAACTTGCCTTCAATGCCAGCAATTTCCAAATACCTCAGATAAATGAACAACTTAGTGTAAAGGTGAAACACAGGCCTACAATGCCTAAGAATGAGGATCACTAGCAAGTGTTTGACCCTGACCAACACATAGATGATTTTCTAAAATCAGAAAATGATTTTTCCATACCAATATCAGAAACTATCCATGAGGAAAATTATTTGGATAATGAACAAATCCCAGAAACAGAAATGACATATTCTACTGATATAAATCATTGTGAGAATATTTTTGAAGTAGAATTAATTGACAATGCATACCAGAAAGACTTGGAAGTTTTACAATGCAAGGATGACACAATTCCAAGAAGTCTCACACCTTTACAACACCTTTTTTATTTTAATGACGTATCAAAAGAACCAAGAATGGAGCCTGTGGAAACAAATGTAGAAGAACATAACATAGGCAACCTAGCAGAACCCAAGATGATAAAATTGTCCAGCACTCTCCCAGCTCATATAAAATTGCAATACATAGAGCTATTCAAAGAATTTAGAGATGTGTTTTCTTGGGGCTACAAAGATCTAAAATCTTATGACACTAGCATCATTCAGCACAAAATTCCTCTTAAGGAAAATCATAAACCTTTCAAAAAAAAACTAAGAAGGATAAACCCTATTTTATTGCCTTTAGTCAAGAAAGAAATTGAAAAAATGTATGATGCTGGGATTATAGTACCCATTAGATATTCAGAGTGGGTGTCAAACTTAGTTTCTGTTAGGAAGAAAACAGGGGAAATCAGGCTCTGTATTGACTTCAGAAATCTAAATAGAGCCTCCCTGAAAGACAACTACCCCTTGCCCAAGATGGAAAATATACTTCAAAGGGTAGTTGGGTCTAAAAGAATATCACTGTTGGATGGGTTCTTAGGTTACAATCAAGTGTTAGTGCTCCCAAGTGATCAACATAAAACCACTTTTACTACACCTTGGGGCACCTTTATGTATGTCAAAATGCCATTTGGTTTGATGAATGCAGGGGCCACCTTCCAAAGGACCATGGACATAGCCTTCTATGAGGATATTGGATATTTTATAATCCTTTACCTTGATGACATAATTGTTTTCTCAAAAACCGATGAAGAACATTTGATTCACTTGAGAAATTTTTTTGAGAAATGTAGGAAATTTGGCTTATCTTTGAACCCCAAAAAGACACTCTTTGGTCTCTGTTGTGGTTCCTATGATTTAGCAGATTTGGCAATACCAAATGATAAGACAACATCAAACCACTTTGGGATATCAGGATCTAGTCCTCTTGGATCCAGAGAGGGATCTCTCTGTATAGGTAAAAAAATATACATCTTTGAGGGTCAATTTAAGTATTAGACTAGTTATAGGGCACAAGGGTTTTGTTTTGTTTGTTTGTTTGGTTGTGGAAACATGAAAGAAGGGTTCAGTATAAGGTAAAGCAATGAGGAGAGAATAACGTTTGGGAAATGGGGAGATAATTCAAAGAGAACACAAGTCCATTGGGCAATGGGGTCATAAAAGGATTTACTTGCAATTTAAATATCCAAGGCGTTCAAAGGGCTAGTCATCTAAAACAAAGGATCTCTCAAGATGATAATGTGGGATGAAATGATAGGAAATGAAGGCGGATGACAAGAAAACCTTCCAAGGTGACCACTAGGAGAAAATCTACGGACAGGGCATGCCTTAACCATCTATGATCATTCTCCTAATGAGGCTAGCTCTTCAGATAATGGATAACATTCAAGATTGGCACAAAGTGAAATCTAAGATCAGAGAAAGACTTTTAACTTTCAATGCTTTCAACATTCACCTTAAGGGATCTTAGAAAATTTAATTGTTGGAAAAGGACCCTAGTGAGACAGAGCTAACTCTAATCTCCCAGTTTCCTAATTCTTTCAGATAAACCAGACAAGAACATCTAAAAACAAACTCTAAATTCATACATCAGTAAGCATGGGTAAAGCCAACGTATTTAATTGGTTAAATTATGTGAATTTGTCTTTAGATACACAATCAGCATAAAACATAAAAGATAAGAAGAGCAGGAAGCATTAGGGTACTTTACAACAATATATCCTAAGCTATATTACTGATTCTTATCAGAGAAATGAAATATGATGAATAAAAGAGGGAAACATTGACAAAGATAGAACACATCACCACTGATTTAGATCAGGATCCGATGAACATGCTTGTCATATTAGAAGAGAAAAACCAATCACATACATCCTTGTCCAATATCTTGATATTAGTCAAAAATCATCTCCTAGCCTATTCACAACTACTACTCACAGAACTCTAACTCAGTGAAACTGTTTACAATCAGTGTTTTTCTCAATAATCGACCAACATTTACAATGTATTTTTTGAGAGTTCTTATAGGTGAAAGAGTGATAGTGGTGGCGGATAGAACATAAATGATTCATTTAAAACAGAGGGAGGAAATTCTTTCGAAGCCCATTCTATATTAATATCTATACGTTGACTTTCGATACTCTTCAGACGAATTGGGGTCTTCGTCAGTTTGAGAATAACTCCAAGGGTATGTTCCATGAAGTACCTTTCGGCTGGAGGTACTCTGTTTGTACTGTGAGACAAGAAAGGATGAAGGCTAGCCTTCCAGGTCTTCCATGCTTTGCAACTAATGCACTGTCAATTCTTTAGGACTTTCTGCCAGAAAAATAACTGTATTGGGGCTCGATGCATAATAGAAAATGGGCAGTAGTGATTTTGGTCCTTTCTTGGAAAAAGAATATTCTGCTGATATGAAAGTATTGATATGACTGTTTCATGTTCTTTAGGCATTATTAAGCTTTTTGGATCATTTTATATGGTCTTCAATCTGTATCTTTGTCCTTTAAACACTTGATTATAAGCATTAAATCTTCAATAATGGGCTTAAATCCCTTTAATCTCTCACTGATACTCTTTGCCGCTGCTTCTAACTGTTTTGGTGACTAAACAGGTTTTAATGGTGCTGGAGGGTTTGAATTAGAGTTAATAACCTGATTTTTAATGAAAATCATGTTTTACACCTCTTAGCAGTGTATTGCCCTATTTTTTTCAGCTTCTATGATGGTCTTTTGCGTTCTGAGTCACCTGTCTGTGATTGTGTAGAAAAAATGATTTCACGACCCTGTAATCCCTGTAAAAATACAATAAACATGTTAAGAAAACCAGAGGGAGTGGGCGAAGATTGTTTCGGAGGCCCGTGGAAATGGTGGCACGATGAAGGAAATCATGGATGCAGTGAAGAAAAGGCCGAAAAATCATGGCGGAAGGTGAAAAAACTGAGCTGATGAAGGTCTGGGGCATCGAGCGTTGTGAGCCATCGAATTAGAATGGTATATGGTGATCAACGGTTGATATTCATCGATGGGTTGTTCGGAAGGTTAGACGGATGAACAATGAATGGAGGTAAGACTAAATGTGGGCCGTTGGATTGAAAGAATCGATGGTGGATATCGTTTTATGGAGGCATTCAGGGGCATAGGTGAAGAGAAAATGGAAGGGGTCACGATGGAATGTGAATCATTAGATCGGATTAACCAACGACCACAATCAAAAGGGAAATAATGTTGTGGAGGGCGGTAAGCGGAAAACCAGCAGCGATTTTCATGCGCGGATGAGGGTGGTAAATGGTTTTCACTTTTGGAACACGATCCTATCAGGGATCGACATGTGGAATCAAAAAACCGCTTATATCACGCGATTTTAAAACGTTAACGTTTAGACACTAAATTCACGTGAAATGCACCTCAGCCGTTGAATGGAGGGTAGGGAAATCTGACGGTGGGAATGAAAGCGCGATGTGGAAAGATGCACATGGCGGAGGTGAGCCATCGGGTTCATTGTGGACAGTCAGATATTCAGAAAGGATGGTCAGGATCAAAAGTAGGAGCGCTAGTGTTTCAAAGAGGAAGAAGGTTAGATGGATGGGAAGAATAGATCCTGATTGTTGGATCTATAGAATGGACGGCTAAGATTGCGTCGAAGAAATGATTCGGGACCTGGTGGACAGACAGAAAATAGGCAATGTGATTAGATTCTGACCGTCAGATCAGAAGGGGAATTAATGGTCAGGATTAAATCGGCGGGTACGGGTGATGGACTTATGAGCGGAGTGAGACGGTATCTCAGCCGGAGGGATTGATCTTGAGATCCCAAAGTGGTTTGATGTTGTCTTATCATTTGGTATTGCCAAATTTTCCAAATCATAGGAACCACAACAGTCTCCAAGAAGGTAAACTTCTTGGTCACATAATTTCAGAAGAAGGAATCAAAGTGGACCCTAAAAGGATTGATGGCATATTAAAAATCAGCCATCTAAGAAGCCTCAAAGAATTACAATCTTTCATTGGAAAGATTAATTTTTTAAGGAGGTTTATCCCCAACCTGGCTGAGCTATTAAGAAACATTACAAAAATTCTTAAGAAAGAGGTAGGTGTGAAATGGACTACACAGGCTAAACAATCATTTGAATTAGTTAAACAAGCTCTCACTCAAACACCAGTCTTGATTAGTCCAGATTTCACCAAAGAATTTTATATCTTTTCTTTTGCATCTGAACCTACAATAGCTGCAATTTCACTTCAAAGGAATGACTTGGGGCAAGAACAGCCAATATAATTTTTTAGTAGGGCCTTAAGAGATGCTCCTATCAAATATAACATCATGGAGAAGCAAGCCTTAGCATTAGTGAAAGCATTAAAGGACTTTAGAGTCTACATTTTACACTCTCACATAATTTATTTTGTTCCACATACTGTTGTCAAGGATATTCTAATTAAAGACCCTGATGGTAAAAGGGGAAAAAGGATTGCTACTATTCTTGAATATGACTTATAAATTAGGCCCACCAAACTGATTAAAGGACATCGATTAGAAAAACTCATGGCTGAGTCAAACTTTCAAGCACTAGATATGAATATGGTAGATGTGTTGGAAGAAATAGAAGAATTCATTGCCCCTTTCATTGAAGAAACATTTTTGAATTCTCCTTGGTATGCTGACATCATTTATGTGCTTTTATATCTAAATGCCCCCGCTTCTTTGTCTAAAAGTAAAGCTAGATTTTTGAAAAAAAAGGCTTTAAATTATTGCATATTATATGGGGTATTATATTGGAAAAATGCTGTTGGAATTTTTCTTAAATTTTTACTTGAGGATGATGCAGGAAAAATCATGCATGAGCTACATGAAGGAGAATGTGGAGGACACCTCTACTGGAAAACCACAACAAACAAAATCCTCAGATCTGGTCACTATTGGCCCACCCTTTTCCCAGAAACTCAAAAGTTAGTCATGTCTTGCCATAAGTGTCAAATTTTTGATGGTGAAAGAAAGCTCCTTCCCTTACCCTTACATCCTATCAGTGTTGAGGCACCCTTTCAACAATGGTGCTTGGACTTCATTAGGGAAATTCACCCATATTCATTAGCCAAACATAAGTGGATCCTCACTGCCACTGATTATTTTACCAAGTGGATAGAAGCCATACCATCTAGGAATGCTACTGACTCTATCATTATCAAGTTCCTTGAAACAAACATCCTATCCAGGTTTGGTTGTCCTAGAAAAATCATAACAGATAATACTGCTGCCTTCAAGTCTAAAAGAATGGTTGATTTCTGTTACAAATACCACATCACCATGGGCCATTATACTGCCTATTATCCAAAAGGGAATGGATTAGCTGAATCCTCCAACAAAAGCCTCATCAATATCATCAAAAAGTTGTTGGAGCAGAATCAGAAATCATGGCACAGTAAGCTGGTTCATGCCTTATGGGCTGATAGATTAACTACAAATAAGTCAATAAATATGTCCCCCTATCAGCTGGTCTATGGCATGGATGCAGTATTCCCAACATCATTAGGAGTTCCAGTCATGAAACTCCTCCAATAAGTGAAAACTGAAGAAAATTATATGCAGAGAAGAATCAACCAAACAATTCATTTACAGCAGCCCAGAGAAGAAGTCTATGAAAGAACACAACTAGTCCAAGAAAATATCAAGAAACTATTTGATAAAAGGACTAAGGTGAACAATTTCCAAGTTGGAAATGTGGTTCTTAAATGGGATTAAAAAAGGGAAGCGAAGGGAAAACATGGCAAGTTTGAGAACCTGTGGAAATGACCCTATATTATTCATGCTAAGAGGGGCCACAATGCATTTTTCCTAAAGGAATTAAATGGAGAAGATCTATATGGAGGTCCTATCAATGGCAGGATGCTCAAGCATTACTTTTTTCAAGAATCATGTTTTTCAAAGCTTTTTGCTTTCCATTGTAAATATCATTGTTTGAACATTGCATTCAAAGTTAGAAAAAATGAGAAAAATACAAAAACAATAGAAAAGAGAAAAGAAGAGCAGAGAAAAACAAGAAAGGTACAGCCCCATACCAAAAAAGAGAGACAAAGTCTGAAAGTGTGCAAGCTCAAATGCCACTCCTGAAAAACACACTTCTAGTTGGTCATACAACCTAATCATGGCTAGTTAGATTTTCAATTTATTGCTGATAGGTTAGTGAAATAGATTAGCCAAACAGTCCAATATTGGCTTATCAATACAAATAGATTAGGATAGAAAATAAAAGGTTCAAACAAATTCAATATTTGAACCTATGAATCTCAAAAGAAGAATGGCTCTAACTATATTAAAGCTTGAGCCAAAGATAGAAAAAAAACTGGTTCAAATATGCTCAAAACTTGAACCAGATGAGAGAGAAAAGACAACTCAAACAAATTCAAAATCAGAGCTGAAGAGATAGTGAAGGATGTTTTAGTTCTCAGATCTTAAGCCTTCACAAATTATGTTTTACTTTTTCTGGAAATAAAATCTATGTGCAGCTTGTTTTTTATGCCACAGATCTGCAGCAAGTCAAATTGCTTAATCTTGGCTTGGCTGTTTTTGAATTTCTTGTTTAAGAATTTAGAGAATAAAGGTCTGTCAGACAATCTAATCCTGATAGATAGTAGTTAGGTAGAGAAACTTATGAGTTCAACTTCTTAATCTGAACTCAAGAAGGAATAAGATTAGACTTAGATTAGTTTCCTGTTTTTGAAAAGAATAAAATGATTGATGAAGAGAGTTTGCTAGTCCAAATGCACTCTGAAAGAAGAAATTTTTTTAGGATCATTAGGAATGGGTAGGTAGAGATGTTGTTTTGATAGAATTCCATTGTTTTTAGGTTGCTGCAGAGATCATCAAATCAGAGAAAGGTTAGCTAAAGGAAAACAAAGTTGCTGCCCAATGGATAAGGCACTGGTTTACTAAAAATCTAGAGATCAATAGCTGAGGTTCTGGACACACCTAAAAGAACTAGTTGTCCTCCCCAAGTGGAGCCACTGTTAGCCACCTATAAATTTTGTCATACCCAATGGCGGAAAAAATTGTTTTTTAAACCTTCAAGAGATAGTTCCCTTTGAAAATCTACCATATTTTGAAGTTTTTATGATGATTATTACCCTTTGATTTAATATTCACTACTGTTTCCCTATTAATCCTAAAGAACCTTGCTGTTTACCAAGAGAAAAAACTGCTTATAAAACCCCATTTTCCATCATTTCACTCCTCCTTTCACCCATTTTTCCCTTTCATAAAAACTCTCAAAATACCTTCATTTAGCCTCTAAACCATTCCAAAATCCTCTTTAAACCTTATATCTCCCTTTGATTTGGTTTAAATTCTTTCATTTCACCTATCGGAACCCTCATTTTGGCTTAAAAACCCTGTTTTTAAGCCTTAAAAACAGTCTTTTTGCATTACAAAGGCATTAAGCCCCTGAGGGCTTATTACCTTAGGCCCTTTTCTTCATATGGCTGAAGCCCCGCAGTCAGGCACTTAAAAGGCCTTAAAACCCTTTCCGAAACTTGATTTCCTTGTATTTTTGTTTCCCCGACGTTTAAATTTTAAAATGAATATGGATCGTTGATCTCTGTAGATCAATGACCGTTGGACCCCTTTCATCCTTTCATCCATCCCACTTTACCTTTTCCTCCATCCAATAACCCGCTCCTTCTTTTGATCTAGACCGTCCATCCAAAAGATCCGACGATCGGAATTAAACCCGATATCACCAAATAAACCTGTCCACCCCGCGATAAAATTGCTGATGCACCACTGGACCCACCTTAATTTACACTCAGGGCTATTGAGTTTTCATGCTCAATAACAGCCGTTGATCTGCGCTTGTTCCACCAGATCAATGATCATGATCCCATCACGTGCCGTCGAGCCCTATGTCCCACCATCCATCCTCCGTGCAGCTTTCCCTCCATCGCGCTCAACCCGCACCATTGGATCTTCTGCCCCTCATCCGACAGCTTAAAATCCATGTCGCGTAATTTTTGCGCCCAAGGGTTAACGTTTCAAAATTACACGATATGGGTCATTTTGTAAATCCACGTGTCGAGGGCTAAGTGGAATCGCGTTTCGAAAGCGAATACCACCCCCCCCCCAAATGTTGCACCAAAACCACTCCCTATTTTTCGCCATACTGCCTACCCTCCACAACGTCATTTGACTTTTAATCTCGGCCATCGATCTCTAAGATCGAACGGCCCACATTAGATCATGATATCATTTCATTGTTTCTCATCTGTTCTCTCAAATACTCCATCGAAAGATCTCGACTGTTGATTGACCTAATCCAACAGCTTCCATTCATCCTTGCACCCAAACCTCCATTGACCTGGTTAGCTACTCTGCTAGGGTTTTTTATGATTTTCCACTGCATTTGCTCATTCGCACAGCTCCAAACCTCCTCCATAAACCCTCCAAAGAAGTTTAAACCAATAAAACACAAGATTTAAATAATGTTTGTGTGTTTTTGTGTAGGTTTAATGAAGTTCAAAGATAAAACCCTCCTGCAGGAAAATCACAGTGTTATGGGTGAGGATGACAATCCTCATAGCCTTGAATGCAAATTAACGAGATCAGGGGATTAAATTTCATGGTTTGGAAGGATTTATGAGTCATGACCATCGATTTTTCTGAACAAAAACTCCAAAAAACCCTCTGCGCACCTGCAAACAGCAAACACAGTGGACATCAATTAATTGAAGAGTATCATCGTTGAAGACACAGGATGAAAGCATAATGAGAAGATTAAAATGTTAAACAGATTTTAAAGGGATCAAGGCATAAGTTCGAAGATCAAAGGCCTAATCCACAAAGGAAGCAGATAAGCACAGTCAACAGTTCTAGGATGCTTAAGGATAAAGTCTCAAGGCTAATTAAGCCTAAACACCACATCAAAGGGGCTAATTGAATCCCCTGCTACCATATTGCCACCTGCAGCCTCTCTGCCTCAAAGGAAAACCCAAATCAAATCTCAGTCTGAAACATTAAGGCCAAAGACAGCTGAACAATTATTACAAGCAAAGAAAAATATTTTAAACTGTCAGTAAAGTTATTGTAAAAGATAAAAAGGCCTTAACGTCAATATTTTTCACCCACTAAGCCTAAAAAGCAGAAAACAGAGTTAATGAAATAGAGTTTTAATTCAATGATTTCCCGCCTTATGCCTTGCATGGTTTTCAAGGCTAGGAGTTGCATTTAGTGTAGAATTAATTACACTTCAATCCTAAAACTATTCCACCTCCTCATTTCTTCTATAAATAATTCTGAAGAAGATGAGAGTTTTGTTGGTTGGTCACTAGTTGTAACACTGAAACTCTCTAAAATAATACATAGTCTATTTGAAGTTGAAGAAGAAATTGAAGTCTTGGAAGTTGGATTATGTTTTGACATGCTTGTTCTTGAGAAGGCTCTATCATTGGATCCATGAGCTTGGCTATTGGTGATGTATACTAAACTGTCTACTATTTTTACTGTTTTCATTTTGTTCCATAAATTCTTACTATAGTAGGATGAAAAGTTTAGGCTAAGAAATGACTCCTAGAAGCACCTTACACCTATTTATCCTTCATTGTTTTATGTTTTCTTCTGCTGAGGCATTTTAGAGTCTTTAATCATTCTCTTAAACCCTTATGCATGTTTATTTCTCAAATAGTTCAAATAGTTGGTTCCAGCATGATTTATGGCTTTCCCTGCTTGTCTGTTGCCACTTGAAAACTGTTCTTGAAGTCTCTCTTTGAAGTACCATTGTTTGTAGTTAGCCAAGGAGGTCTGTTTTGATCATACCCTTTGTCCCTGCTTGAACAATTGTTTTAAAGGTCTTTATAGTTGTGATCATAGACATGTTAGGTGTTCCCTCTTCCATGACTACAATTATCAGTGAATCTTTTATGTTTTGTAAGTAATTTGAAATAAAATCTTTGAGGAAATAGGATGTGCTCCCGAATCTTAGATTTCATTTTAAAATTTGTCTTGAAGTCATTATTTGCTTAAAGTGTGGTTTGTAGAATTCATGGTTAGCCCTGTCTATCAAATACCTCTTTATTTTTCAAATTATGTTTTCAAGTTCCCTTTGTTGAGAATTCATTTTCTCTTTCCAAATCATTAATGTCCATCTCATTCAAAAAACTAAAGGATCCTGTGGCCAAGTTAGATTTTCCCTTTGATATCCCATATCCATTGATGAGCTTGTCATAAACCTCTTCTTGACTCCATTGCCCAATGAATTTGACACTTCTTCTTTTTGTCTATATTGCCTAGACCTTTCATGATCTGCTATAGCAATTCAACCAAACAAACAAAGAAAACCAAACACCTGCACTTAGTAACTAGTCTAAAATAAATACTTGAAAGCAAACAAGATAAATATTTGCAAAACAAGTAAATTTGAGAGATCCCTCTCTGAGAACAAGAGGACTAGATCCTGGAACTCTAAATATTGGTTCTGATGTTGTCTTGTCTTTTGTTTAGCCAATCTATCAAAACTCAGGAACCCCAACATGTCCTCAAGCAAATCCAAGAGTAGATGCAAGGCCATCTATTCCCCTCCATATGGAATCCACATAAGGAAGGATTCCTCCATTTGCTGCAATAGGTTATGTATGTTTGGTTCCAAATTTGTCTTTTAAAAACATAACGAATGACCTCCAACTATTTGGTTAGATGTCCTCCTTCCATCATGAAGTACCTAGTGACAACCATATGATGTCCAACATCATCATCAATACATGAGGTGCATACAATAAGGTGGTTCTCTTCACAAAGGAAAAGCTCCGTCACACAATACATATCTTCATCCCATGTTTCATGAATTAGATTGAGCATTGAGATGCTCTCATACTTAGCCCTGTTGGCGTTGTTGGACCCAAACTCCATCATTCCAAGGTTATGCAAAAGAATAAGGGAAAAAGTAATATGGGTAGAAAAATATGTCAAACAATATTCTCCTAACAATAGCCACTGGAGTAAGGCCCTTTGCTGCCATCCTACATCTCCTCCATGTAATATGGACAAGACAAACTCCCCCAAAAGCAATCCAAGCAACAAGAAATCTTGCTGCTTTCTCTCCTCCTCATGTGCATCATGAAACAAAATCATACTAATGGACATATGAGATGTCACATCAGCCCCATACAAAACATCATCAATTCACATCATGAGATCATTATGCCAAGTTTTACATAATACAAAACACATAGACATAGGAGATGTCATGTGGTGGCCAAACTCTCTCAAGTGAAACAAAAAGGAACATGCCTTCCCTTGCTGCAATTTATCATTGAAAAAAAAGGCATGATTCAAAAAATGATGAGCTATTGGGTGGTCTCCATACTCACCCAAGAGTAGCTAGCACAACCATGCCTCCTTCTTCATTTGATACATGTTTTTCAAGGCTTGGATCAAAAAAATAGGTGCCTTTGGAGAGTGATAGAAATATCCCAATGGAAACCAACGTAGCCAAGCATGCTAGCCCATACAAATTTGCAAGTGGCTTTGCAAACCCTTGCTTATCAACCTTACCCATTCACTCCCATGGGGATGATAAATGAGGTACTGCATAATCATGGCATCCTCCCTTTGTAGAATGCCATCCTTCCCAAAATGTTCAATACTTTTGCATTTCATGAAATGTTGAAATGCATCTCTAATGAGATCTATTAATGATATTATCTCTCCATAAAAGGCCCTTCAAAACCAAATAAGTTTTGGAATTACTGCAAGTAGAAGTTTCTCTTTGAGCAGTGAGAGGCTCATTGAGAAAGGGTCATCTAGAAAGGAGAAAAGGTTTCTCATTCCAGGATGTCTATTATTTGTCATATTTTCTTCCATTGCTTCATGAGTGAAGTTACCTCTATAATGATCCAAGAATGATGAAGCTCTTCCTTTGTCACAGCTACTAAGTGACCGCACTGTAGATGTGCAGGGTGATACATGCACTATCTCAAAGAAAGTTACAATATTGATCTCACAATCAGCCCTTGTACATAGGATAATGCTAATCCCATTTTCTGAAACTCTACATCTCAACTTGAGGGGTTGAATTTAGCTCAACAATGATGAACATGGATAGTTTTCAGTCTCCTCCTTGATTAGATCAAGGGTCCTCTGCACTGTGATATGTCTCTGCTTCAAATCAACATTTTGTTCTAACCCTTGGTTTTGCATTGATATTGAAACAATATGTGTTGAAATTCTATGCATACCTTGGATCAACTGATATGTGGAAACATCTTGATAGAACACAAGAGTTGCTCCAACCGGGACAATAGTATCTCAAATTGCTGGTAAGAGTGATGGCCTCTCTTCTTCAAGTGTTCCAGAGCTGGTATCCTCCTCCTCTTCCTCATGCATCTCCTGATCCATGCATGGGACTCCATAAGTCAAGAGCTCAAGACTACTTTACAAATATACAAGTGTCTCTTCTCTAGATACAAGTACTTCTGCAGCAGGTGGTGAAAGTAGTGACCTCTTTTCCAGAGTCACAAGATTTACATTCTCCTTAGTTTCCTTGGGAGATGTCTCTTTGTAGCACATCTCTGCCTTCTCCACATCAAAATTCTTCCTCAAATTGTGAAAGAAATCTGAATACTTGGTCACCTTTGCATGCTCTAGGTGCCCAAACCACCAATCCTCTGCTTCATCCAAGAGATGAAGTGCTGTAATTTTAACAACCTCCTCTTCAGCCAGAAGATGTATTTTGAAAAATGAATCTAAATCCTTCCTCCAAGCCTTGACATTTCTTGAGGAAGATCCATCAAATGTAGGAAAATAGAATATATTATGCCTCTTCCTTCTATTGCTGGTATAGGATCCTCTTTCTTCCTAGATCTGGAAGAATTGTTGGAGAGTTAGCTTCTCCTTGAAAGCTCTAGACTGTGCTTTGTACACTTCAAGATATAGACTGAGAGTCTCATGAGTCTCAAGTTCATTCCTTTCTTCACTTCTATACCTCTCACCTTCTCCAAAGGAAGTGGGCATAGTGGATCTAAGTGGAAGTCTAGGATTTCTGGTCTTCTTTGCTGCTGATAGGAAGTACTTTCCTCATCACATCTTCTTCTTAGATCTTCTCTCTGTTCTTCCTCTTTCATTTGATAGACCTCTTTGGAGAGATCTTGCATAGATCTAAAGAAAGGAGTGATAGATTTTTCATTCTCCATGATAGATCTCATTTACCTATTCTTCTTTCAATGTAAAAATATGAAGTGTCCATAAGCTGAGCCAAAGATCATGCTCTAATACCACTGTAATATCCCAAATGGGAAAATGCAGCAATACTTCACACAACACAAGAACTTACAGCAAGATAAACAATAAATCTAAGTACAAATTAGAATATAAAGAAAGAGCTGAGCCATTTTCTTATATTGGAGATGAATCAGTTACACAAGTAGATCTAGCCAAAAAGATGAGCTAGGATCACCCTGAAAACATGTGTGAAGTAGGTACAGCGTAACTGTTGAGGCTCTACAGCAAATCATGCATTGACTCTTCAGCAGAATATAAAAATGGAGTTGCAGGCTGAAAAGAGAAATGCAGATCTACTCAAAACTGGAGCTCTGATGATGCGAAGATTCAAGATATGGCCAATGTGATGGATTCCCAAGATAACCCAGAAAGGATTTTCCAGATCTGCAATTTTGGAAAAATCACCTCCCCAGGGTTTCATCCTTGATCTACTGGGAAATACAGATCTGAAGCTAGATCTGAAAAATAAATGGATGAAATGTATTCTCGGATCTGATCTATGCTTGAAGGGTTGATCTCTTCCTCAGATCTATGAGCTAGAAGCTCTAGATCTAGCTTCTCAATCCTCCAAAGATGATTGCAGTTGCTGCAACACAACTGCCTCTAAAAGCTACGCTGTGAGGGAAAGAGAGGCCTTCTTCCTGCTAAAATATGCTGCAATAAACTCCAGGCTGATGGTGAGACTTATGGCGATGTGAAGGAATGATCCTCCACTGGATTGCTAGCTGAAGTACTAGCAACTTCCTTCCTCCTTTCAGATCTACAACATGGATAGCATTATTCTTGGAGAGAATACTACTACTAGGAGGTCAATAAAATTTTGCCTGATGATAGATCTGAAATGTGGCTCTGGGAGTGCTGATCTATAAGCCCAAGTGATGGGAATAATCCCTCACCATGTTCTCCAGCTGAAGTAATGAAGACAACTTCCACCTTCCAAACTGATCTTTAGAAAACTACAGTTTTCTGAATATGAATGTTCTGCAGAAAGTAGGAAAAGGAAATGGCACATAAAGCCTGATGTATAATGAATAAAAAACCTCTTCCTTAGAGATAACTCAAAGAAAGAGGAGAGATTCCTGCTCGGGAACACCTTGTGCTAAACAACACTTGCAATCTCTACTAAATAGCCCAAGAATGCAGTGGAATGTCACTTGACAATTCCATATCTAAAAGATCATACATCAAAATAATCCAAGATGCCTTTCACCTTTGCCTTCATCTCCTTTATAATGATTGAGACATCCCAAGCCTTGGCCCTAATCTCAACTGCATTGTCTCATGTGGACAGGATCCTCCATGTGAGACTGCGCTGTTTGAAAAAATCAACCAAACAATCTAGGTGCAATGTACACCTCCTCCATCAATTGTGCTTCATTTGCACATGATCCTCCACCACTTGATCATTAATGCTCAATGACCCTTTGTTTGACATATTCAAGATCTTAGTTGACTAAATCAACCCTCCATGATCTCTCTCATTAAATGAGACATGATCTCCAATCTCATTCACATTAGTTGCTCAAATACCTCTTTTTACAGATCTAGTCTAAATTAATCCACATTCACACACAAAAAGTGGATATTTATTCTTATTGAGGATTGTGGGTCCCTCCACCCTTTTATTTACTTAATTCATTAAGAAAATCAAGGACTCTAATATTCCAAATGTAATGTGGAAATTTGGGAATATTACAGTCCCCCCTGGCAAAATGTTGCTTGTTTTCAAGCAACTCCAAGAGTAGATGCAATGCCATGTATTCCCCTCCATATGCCATCCACATAAGGAAGGCTTCCTCCATTTGCTGCAATAGGTTATGTATGTTTGGTTCCAAAGTTGTCTTTTAAAAACATAAAGAATGACCTCCAACTGTTTGGTTAGATGTCCTCCTTCCCTTATGAAGTACCTAGTGACAACCATCTAATGTCTAACATCATCATCAATACATGAGGTGCATACAATAAGGTGGTTCTCTTCACAAAGGAAAAGCTCCATCACACAATACATATCTTTATCCCATGTTTCATGAATTAGATTGAGCATTGAGATGCTCTCATACTTAGCCCTGTTGGCCTTGTTGGACCCAAACTCCATCATTCCAAGGTTATGCAAAAGAATAAGGGAAGAAGTAATATGGGTAGACAAAGATGTCAAACCATATTCTCCTAAATATAGCCACCGGAGTAAGGCCCTTTTCTGCCATCCTCCATCTCCTCCATGTAAGATGGACAAGCCAAACTCCCCCAAAAGAAATCCAAGAAACAAGAGATCTTGCTGCTTTCTCTCCTCCTCATGTGCATCATGAAACAAAAACATACTAATGGACATATGAGATTTCACATTAGCCCCATACAAAACATCATCAATGCACATCATGAGATCATTATGCCAAGTTTTACATAATACAAAACACATAGACATAGGAGATGTCATGTGGTGGCCTAACTCTCTCAAGTGAAACCAAAATGAACATGCCTTCCCTTTCTGCAATTTATCATTGAAAAACAAGGCATGATTCAGAAAATGATGAGCTATTGGGTGGTCTCCACACTCACCCAAGAGCAGCCAGTGCAACCATGCCTCATTCTTCATTTCATACATGTTTTTAAAGGTTTGGATCAGAAAAATAGGTGTCTTTGGAGAGTGAAAAAATCCTCCCAATGGAAACCAATGTAACCAAGCATGCTGGCCCATACAAATCTGCAAGTGGCTTTGCAACACCTTGTTTATCATCCTTACCCATTCACTCCCGTGGGGATGATGAATGAGGTGCTGCATAATCATGGCATCCTCCCTTTGTAGAATGCCATCCTTCCCAAACTGTTGAAGACTTTTTCATTTCATGAAATGTTGAAATTCATCTCTAATGAGATCTCTTAATGAGATTCTCTCTCCATCAAAGGCCATCCAAAACCAAAGAAATTTTGGATTTACTGCAAGTAGAATTTTCTCTTTGAGTAGTGAGAGGCTCATTGAGAAAGGGTCATCTAGAAAGGAGAAAAGGTTTCTCATTCCAAGATGTATACTATTTGTCATCTTTGCTTCCACTGTTTCATGAGTGAAGCTACCTCTAGAATGCTCCAAGAATGATGAAGCTCTTCCTTTGTCAAAGCTACTAATTGACAACATTGTAGATCTGCAAGATGATACATGCACTGTCTCAAAGGAAGTTACAATAATGATCTCACAATCAGCCCTTGTACATAGGATAATGCTAATCCCCTTTTCTGAAACTCTACATCTCAACTCAAGGGGTTGAATGTAGCTCAACAATGATGAACAAGGATAGTTTTCAGTCTCCTCCTCTGTGCTGTGATATGTCTCTGCTTCAAATCAACATTTAGTTCTAACCCTTGGTTATGCATTGATCTTGAAACAATATGTGCTGAAATTCTATTCATACCTTGGATCAACTGATATGTGGGAACCTCTTGACAGAACACAAGAGTTTCTCCAACCGGGACAATAGTATCTCCAACTGTTGGTAAGAGTGATGGCCTCTCTTCTTCAAGTGTACCAGCACAGGTATCCTCCACCTCGTCCTCATGCATCTCCTAATCCATGCATGAGACTCCACAAGTGAAGAGCTCAAGACTACTTTGCAAATATGCAAGTGTCTCTTCTCCAGATACAAGTACTTCTGCAGCAGGTGGTGAAAGTAGTGACCTCTTGTCCAGAGTGACAAGATTGAAATTCTCCTTGGTTTCCTTGGGAGATGTCCCTTTGTAGCACATCTCTGTCTTCTCCACATCAAACTTCTTCCTCAACTTGTGAAATAAATCTGAATACTTGGTCACCTTTGCATTCTCTAGGTGCCCAAACCATCAATCCTCTGCTTCATCTAAGAGATGAAGTGTTGTAATTTAAACAACCGCCTCTTCAACCACAGGATGTATCTTGAAAAATGAATCTAAATCCTTCCTCCAAGCCTTGACATTGCTTGAGGAAGATCCATAAAATATAGGCAAATAGAATCTATTATGCCTCTTCCTTCTATTGCTGCTATAGGATCCTCTTTCTTCCTTGATCTGGAAGAATTGTTGGAGAGTTAGCTTCTCCTTGAAAGCTCTAGATTGTGTTTTGTTCTCTTCAAGATATAGACTGAGAGTCTCATGAGTCTCAAGTTCATTCCTTTCTTCACTTCTATACCTCTCACCTTCTCCAAAGGAAGTGGGCATAGTGGATCTATGAGGAGATCTAGGATGCTCCGGTCTTCTTTGCTACTGATAGGAAGTACTTTCCTCATCACATCTTCTTCTTGGATCTTCTCTTTGTTCTTCCTCCATTTTATAGACCTATTTGGAGAGATCTTGCATAGATCTAAAGAAAGGAGTGACATATTTTTCATTCTTCATGATAGATCTCATCTACCTGTTCTTCTTTCAATGTAAAAAGATGAAGTGTCCACAAGCTAAGCCAAATATCATGCTCTGATACCACTGTAATATCCCAAATGGGAAAATGCAACAATACTTCACACAATACAAGAAATTACAGCAAGATAAACAATAAATCTAAGTAAAAATCAGAATATGCAAAAAGAGCTGAGAAATTTTATTATATTGGAGATGAATCAGTTACACAATTACAAGATATAGGTAGATCTAGCCAAAAAGATGAGCTAGGATCACTGTGAAAACATGTGTGAAGTAGGTATAGCATAACTGTTGAGGCTCTATAGAAAATACTGCACTGTCTCTTTAGCAGAATATAAACATGAAGTTGTAGGATGAAAAGAGAAATGCAGATCTACTAAAAAATAGATCTCTGATGATAACAATATTCAAGATCTGGCCAATGTGATGGATTCCCAAGATAACCTAGAAAGGATTTTCTAGATCTACAACTTTGGAAAAATCACCTCCCAAGGGTTTGATCCTTGATCTGCTGGGAAATACAAATCTAAAGCTAGATTTGAAAAATAGATGGACAAAATGTATGCTCAGATCAGATCTATGCTTGAAGGGCTGATCCCTTCCTCAGATCTATGAGCTAGAAGCTCTATATCTAGCTTCTCAATCCTCCAAAGATGATTGTAGTTGCTGCAACACAACTGCCTCTGAAAACTGCACCATGAGGGAAAGAGAAGCCTTCTGCCTGCTAAAATATGTTGCAATAAACTACAGGATGATGGTGAGACTGATGGCAATATGAAGTAATGATCCTCCAATAGATTGCTAGTTGAAGTACTAGCAACTTCCTTCCTTCTTTCAGATCTACAACTTGGACATCGTTACTCTTGGAGATAATACTGCTGCTAGGATGTCAATAAACTTTTTCCTAATCCCAGATCTGCAATGTAGCTCTGGGAGTGCTGATCTATAAGCCCAAGTGATGGGATAATCCCTCACCTTGTTCTCCAGCTGAAGTATTGAAGACAACTTCTAGCTTCCAAACTGATCTTCAGAAAACTACAGTTTTCTGAATATGAATGTTCTGCAGAAAGTAGGAAAAGGAAATGGAACTTAAAGCCTGATGTATAATGAAGAAAAAACCTCTTCCTTAGAGATCACTCAAAGAAAGAGGATGGATTCTTTCCCGGGAACACCTTGTGCTAAACAACACCTGCAATCTCTGCTAAATAGCCCAAGAATGTAGTGGAATGTCACTTGACAATTCCAGATCTAAAAGATCATACGTCAAAATAAACCAAGATGCCTTTCACCTTTGCCTTCATCTCCTTTATAATGATTTAGCCATCCCAAGCCTTGGCCCTAATCTCAATTGCACTGTCTCATGTGGACAAGATCCTCCAAGTGAGACTGTGCTGTTTGACCAAATCAACCAAACAGTCTAGGTGAAATGTACACCTCCTCCATCATGTGTGCTTCATTTGAACATGATCCTCCACCACTTGATCATTAATTCTCAATGACCCTTTGTTTGACATCTTCAAGATCTTAGTTGACTAAATCAACCCTCCATGATCTCTCTCATTAAATGAGACATGATCTCCAATCTCATTCACATTAGTAGTTGCTCAACTACCTCTTTTTGCAGATCTAGTCTAAATTAATCCACATTCACACACACAAAGTGGATATTTATTCTTATTGAGGATTGTGGGTCCCTCCACCCTTTTATTTACTTAATTCATTAAGAAAATCAAGGACTCTAACATTCCAAATGTAATGTGGAAATTTGGGAATATTACAGTCCCCCCTGGAAAAATGTTGCTTGTCCTCAAGCAACTCCAAGAGTAGATGCAAGGCCATCTATTCCCCTCCATATGGCATCCACATAAGGAAGGCTTCCTCCATTTGCTGTAATAGGTTATGCATGTTTGGTTCCAAATTTGTCTTTTAAAAACATAAAGAATGACCTCCAACTATTTGGTTAGATGTCCTCCTTCCATCGTGAAGTACCTAGTGACAACCATATGATTTCCAACATCATCTCAATACATGAGGTGCATAAAATAAGGTGGTTCTGTTCACAAAGGAAAAGCTCCATCACACAATACATATCTTCATCCCATGTTTCATGAATCAGATTGAGCATTGAGATGCTCTCATACCTAGCCTTGTTGGCCTTGTTGGACCCAAAATCCATCATTCCAAGGTTATGCAAAAGAAGAAGGGAAGAAGTAATATGGGTAGAAAAAGATGTCAAACCATATTCTCCTAAAAATAGCCACTGGAGTAAGGCCCTTTGTTTCCATCCTCCATCTCCTCCATGTAAGATGGACAAGCCAAACTCCCCCAAAAGAAATCCAAGAAACAAGAGATCTTGCTGCTTTCTCTCCTCCTCATGTGCATCATGAAACAAAAGCAGACTAATGGACATATGAGATGTCACATCAGCCCCATACAAAACATCATCAATGCACATCATGAGATTATTATGCCAAGTTTTACATAATAAAAAACACATAAACATAGGAGATGTCACGTGGTGGCCAAAATCTCTCAAGTGAAACCAAAATTAACATGCCTTCCCTTGCTGCAATTTATCATTGAAAAACAAGGCATGATTCAAAAAATGATGAGCTATTGGGTGGTCTCCATACTCACCCAAGAGCAGCTAGCGCAACCATGCCTCCTTCTTCATTTGATACATGTTTTCCAAGGCTTCGATCGGAAAAATAGGTGCCTTTGGAGAGTGACAGAAATCTCCCAATGGAAACCAACGTAGCCAAGCATGCTAGCCCATACAAATATGCAAGTGGCTTTGCAACCCATTGCTTATCATCCTTACCCATTCACTCCCATGGGGATGATGAATAAGGTACTGCATAATCATGGCATCCTCCCTTTGTAGAATGCCATCCTTCCCAAACTGTTGAAGACTTTTGCATGTCATGAAATGTTGAAATGCATCTCTAATGAGGTCTCTTAATGAGATTATCCCTACATCAAAAGCCATCCAAAACCAAAGAAGTTTTGGATTTACTGCAAGTAGAAGTTTCTCTTTGAGCAGTGAGAGGCTCATTGAGAAAGGGGCATCTACAAAGGAGAAAAGGTTTCTCATTCCAAGATGTCTACTATTTGTCATCTTTGCTTCCATTGCTTCATTTGTGAAGCTACCTCTAAAATTATCCAAGAATGATGAAGTTGTTCCTTTGTCACAGCTACTAAGTGACAGCGTTGTAGATCTGCCGGGTGATACATGCACTATCTCAAAGCAAGTTACAATACTGATCTCACAATCATCCCTTGTACATAGGATAATGCTAATCCCCTTTTATAAAACTCTACATCTCAACTCAAGGGGTTGAATGTAGCTCAACAATGATGAACAGGGATAGTTTTTAGTCTCCTCCTTGATTAGATCAAGGGTCCTTTGTGCTGTGTTATTTCTCTGCTTCAAATCAACATTTAGTTCTAACCCTTGGTTATGCATTGATCTTGAAACAATATGTGATGAAATTCTATGCATACCTTGGATCAACTGATATGTGGGAATGTCTTGATAGAACACAAGAGTTCCTCCAACTGGGACAATAATATCTCCAACTGTTGGTAAGAGTGATGGCCTCTCTTCTTCAATTGTACTAGTGCTGGTATCCTCCTCCTCTTGCTCATGCATCTCCTAATCCATGCATGGGTCTCCATAAGTCAAGAGCTCAAGACTACTTTGCAAAGATGCAAGTGTCTCTTCTCCAGATACAAGTACTTCTGCAGCAAGTGGTGAAAGTAGTGACCTCTTGTCCAGAGTGACAAGATTGACATTCTCCTTGGTTTCCTTGGGAGATGTCTCTTTGTATCACATCTCTGTCTTCTCCACATCAAACTTCTTCCTCAACTTGTGAAATAAATCTGAATACTTGGTCACCTTTGTATGCTCTAGGTGCCCAAGCCACCAATCCTCTGCTTCATCTAAGAGATGAAGTGCTGTAATTTGAACAACCTCCTCTTTAGCCACAGGATGTAGCTTGAAAAATGAATCTAACTCCTTCCTCCAAGCCTTGATATTTCTTGAGGAATATCCATCAAATGTAGACAAATAGAATCTATTATGCCTCTTCCTTCTATTGCTGCTATAGGATCTTGTTTCTTCCTTGATCTGGAAGAATTGTTGGAGCGTTATATTCTCCTTGAAAGCTTTATACTATGCTTTGTACTCTTCAAGATATAGACTGAGAGTCTCATGAGTCTCAGGTTCATTCTTGTCTTCACTTTTATACCTCTCACCTTCTCCAAAGGAAGTGGGCATAGTGGATCTATGAGGAGATCTAGGATTCCCCGGTCTTCTTTGTTGCTGATAGGAAGTAATTTCCTCATCACATCTTCTTCTTGGATCTTCTCTTTGTTCTTCCTCCTTCATTTCATAGACCTCTTTGGAGAGATCTTGCATAGATCTAAAGAAAGGAGTGACAGCTTTTTCATTCTCTGTGATAGATCTCATCTACCTGTTCTTCTTTCAATCTAAAAATATGAAGTGTCCACAAGTTGAGCCAAAGATCATGCTCCGATACCACTGTAATATCCCAAATGGGAAAATGTAGCAATACTTCACACAATATAAGAAATTACAGCAAGATAAACAATAAATCTAAGTACAAATCAGAATATGCAGAAAGAGATGAGAAATTTTGTTATATTGGAGATGAATCAGTTACACAAGTACAAAATATAGGTAGATCTAGCCAAAACGATGAGCTAGGATCACCCTGAAAACATGTGTGAATAAGGTACAACGTAACTGTTGAGGCTCTGCAGCAAATACTGCACTGTCTCTTCGGCAGAATATAAACATGGAGTTGTAGGATGAAAAGAGAAATGTAGATCTACTAAAAAATGGAGCTCTGATGATGCCAAGATTCAAGATCTGGCCAAGATCTGGCCAATGTGATGGATTCCCAAGATAACCCAGAAAGGATTTTCCAGATCTGCAACTTTGGAAAAATCACCTCCCCAAGGTTTGATCCTTGATATGCTGGAAAATACAGATCTAAAGCTAGATCTGAAAAGTATATGGCTTAAATGTACTCTCAGATCAGATCTATGCTTGAAGGGCTGATCCCTTCCTCAGATCTATGAGCTAGAAGCTCTAGATCTAGCTTCTCAATCCTCCAAAGATGACTGCAGCTGCTGCAACACAACTTCCTCTGAAAAATGTGCTGTGAGGGAAAGAGAGGCCTTTTGCATGCTGAAATATGCTACAATAAACTCCAGGCTGATGGTGAGACTGATGGCAATGTGAAGGAATGATCCTCCACTGGATTGATAGCTGAAGTACTAGCAACTTCCTTCCTCCTTTCAGATCTACAACATGGACAACGTTATTCTTGGAGAGAATATTGCTGCTAGGAGGTCAATAACATTTGGCCTAATGTCAGATCTGCAATGTGGCTCTGGGAGTACTGATATATAAGCCCAAGTGATGGGAATAATCCCTCACCTTGCTCTCCAGTTGAAGTACTGAAGACAACTTCCACCTTCCAAACTAATCTTCAGAAAACTCCAGTTTTCTGAATATGAATGTTCTGCAGAAAGTAGGAAAAGGAAATGGCACTTAAAGCCTAATGTATAATGAAGAAAAATTATCTTCCTTAGAGATCACTCAAAGAAAGATAAGGGATTCCCGCCTGGGAACACCTTGTGCTAAATAGCACCTGCAATCTCTGTTAAATAAACCAAGAATGTAGTGGAATGTCACTTGAAAATTCCAGATCTAAAAGATCACACATCAAAATAATCCAAGATGCCTTTCACCTTTGCCTTCATCTCCTTTATAATGGTTGATCCATCCCAAGCCTTGGCCCTAATATCAACTCTATTGTCTCATGTGGACAAGATTCTCTAAGTGAGACTGTGCCATTTGACCAAATCAACCAAACAATCTAGGTGCAATGTACACCTCCTCCATCATGTGTGCTTCATTTGTGCATGATCCTCCACCACTTGATAATTAATGCTCAATGACCCTTTGTTTTCCATCTTCAAGATCTTAGTTGACTAAATCAACCCTCCATGATCTCTCTCATTAAATGAGGCATGATCTCCAATCTCATTCACATTACTAGTTGCTCAACTACCTCTTTTTGCAGATCTAGTCTAAATTAATCCACATTCACACACACAAAGTGGATATTTATTATTATTGAGGATTGTGGGTCCCTCCACCCTTTTATTTACTTAATTCATTAAGAAAATAAAGGACTCTAATATTCCAAATGTAATGTGGAAATTTGGGAATATTACATGAGTTGGCTGGTTCCAAGTTATTAAACTTGTGTTGGAACGAAGTCTCCTAACAAGCTGCAAAACTGGTCCATTTTGGATATTTTTGATATATTTTAATTATATTTAATCTAGCGGAGGGGTTTTGGGGTTGGTCAAAGCCCCGAAAGTATTGTAAAGGGTAAAAGGGTAAACTAGGGGTTTGAAAACCTTGGGTTGTGGACCATAGGAAAGTCTAGGCTAGATTGTTATAAATAGAGGAGCATTTTGTATTGTAAAGAACAAGAATGATGAACTATTGATGCAAATTGTGGCTTAAGCGATCTGTTTGGGTTTTGGGGAACGGACTCCTGCTGGTTGTGTGCACGGAGATCCAAGTCCAGTTGTGTGCGGACCCTACTACTGTGTGCGTAGGTTGGGAAGGGAATTGTAAGGGATAATTGATGAATGAATGAATGAGAAGGATTGATGGAGTACTGCATCTGTGAGTAATCTATGTATGAATTATTGGAAATTACTGTGCTGTGTATTTTTGTGTTTAAGCTGTGAAGCTCTGTGTAAGTGTGTTTCTATAAATCGATCTATTCTGTTCTGTTTATGCATTGCCAGATTACTGTTATAACAACATATATAATCATAGATCTAGTGCACGTGGATGCGAATAGAAACCCTCTTGGCTATATGCAGCATAAAGCGACTTGAGTATCGCAGGACCAAACACAACTCTGCTTGCCTTACCTATCCTTTCTCAGGGTGCAGAAACCTAGTTCCAGCACCCACCCATACTACGGGTGAGACTTTGACCTGTGAAAGCAGGTCACTGCCAAAAGGGCCAGTAGTATAGGGGTTTGTTGGCAAACCTTGCACACTGAACCTGGGTCAGGACCCCTCGAGCCAACAAATGGTTTCGTTGCCGGGACCAAGAATTCTAAGAAAGTGATCTGCTATTGACAAGCAAATACTAAGATCTGACACAGAAGTGAATGAGTGCTACTCTGGGAGAGAGTACAACACAGAGCGTAAGTATTATCGAACCGATCTAGAAAATAATCCCTCTATCCATAGCTCGCCGAGAAGAGCAACGGTGCAAGGTTTGTCAGGTTCATAGTGGAGCAAGCCCTCATCCGGGGCCTCGCTAGAAGGAGACATGGAAGTACACTTGAAATTACCTACCTTTAAAAGCGCGGCTAATGAGGACATGGACCGGTTTTGGTTCGTAGCCGACTCGGTATGGATGGCATAGGGGGTGGCGAGTGATACTATGAAGAGAGCACAATTGTCCTTGGACTTTGAAGACAGAGCGCTAGATTGGTATATGCGGTACATATCTCAAAATGGAAACGCATCCCTTCAAAATATTAAGGACGCCCTAAAACAACAGTTCCAGAAGCCAAAGTCATATTCTCAGTATGTAGCGAAAGTAAAAGACTTTAAGCAAGATACATCGGAGTCAGTGTGGGAGGCCGATCAATGATTGAAGAAAGCAATAAGGGAAGGAGGGTTCACGTATGATGACAGACAACACATGGAATGGTTCATCGCCATGTTGCTACCTAACTTACATATACCAATGGGCCAACAGACCTTCGAGTCGTAGGAAAAAGCCTTGGAAGCTGTTGTGGTTCCTATGATTTGGCAGATTTGGCAATACCAAATGATAAGACAACATCAAACCACTTTGGAATCTCAGGATCTAGCCCTCCTGGATCCAGAGAGGGATCTATCTATAGATGTAAAGAATGATGTATCCTTAAGGCTCAAATTGAGGTATTAGGCTAGCTATGAAGCACGAGGGTTTTTGATTTTGTTTGTTTGGTTAGAGATCATTAAATGAGAAGGTTATGGAAGTAAAGAAGGAACTGAATATAAGGAAGTTTCGGCATGGGAAGATAGGTCAAGAGAAGTTCCAATCCATTGGGATATGTGTTGGGGTTCCTATGTTTTGGCAGATTTGGAAATACCAAAAGATAAGACAACATAAAACCACTTTGGGGCCCTAGGATCTAGCCCTCCTGGACCTGGAGAGGGATCTCTATGATAAAACAAAGAATGATATATCTTTAAAAGTTCAAATGAGATGTTAGGCTAGTTGTGAAGCACAAAAGGGGTTTTAAAATGATTTGGTTGGTTGGTTGCTGGGTTGGTAATGAGATCATAGACTGAGAGAGTAATGGGAGAAAAGGAACAAGGCAGCAGGATGTTTCAGCAAAGGGGATAGGTCAAGAAATTGCCATCCATTGGGCTATGGAGTCATGAAAGGAGAATTACTTGCAACAACTAGCCAAGGCTTTTAGATGGAAAGTCATCTACACTAAAGGATCTTTTAGATAGATGGTGGGATGGACATTAAGGATTGAAAGTGAAATAAGGAAAGACACCCAATTTCTGTCTATAGATCAGGTCAGAGGTCATTTAACTCCAGACCTACTTGGACATACTCAGAGGCAGCTCTCAAAGGAGGGACAAAGGGGTAGCTTATAGATCGAACCAGAGGTCATTTAACTCCAGGTCAGCTTCAACATACTCCAAGGGAAAACAGAGATAAGTTTAATAGAGCCAGGGTCTATAGATCAGAGAAGGACTTTGGACCTTCAATGCTTTGACACTAGCAAGAAATATCCAAGAAGCAAACCTCTAATTCATACATCAGCTAGTAGCATATGGAACCACTACACTGGTTAAATTAGCTGAATTTACTCTTAGATAACGCATACTGCAGAAAACATTTAAGGAAAGGAGAGTAGAGACATAAGGTACCTAACAAGGGTAAATCTTATGCCATATTTCTGATGCAAGCCAGCAGAAAATGAAACAGTATGAAAATGTAATAAACAATGTTAGGAAGACATCACCAATAGTAATAGGCCAGGATCCTGTGAAATGTGCTTGATTAATTGATGCAAAACCAGTCACATACCCTGAGCTCAAGGGCTGAATACAATCCAAAATTCTCCTCCCAGCCTACTACATTACAACTGCTTTGCTACTCCCTCCCAAGACTGTTCTAACAGTCCAAATGAATCCCTCTAATAGCAAATCAACAACAACCGAACAACAACCATTACAATATTTTGTCGGGAATAATTATAGGAGACAAGAGTAACAAAAGTGGATGAACATTTAATCTGTTCCATTAAGACAGGATGGTGGAAACGTTCACGCCCATACTGCTTAATGGCTCTGCAGCGCTGTGTGTACCCTATAGTCTGTTTCGGGAGTCTTTGTCAGGTCAAGATTGAACTCAGATATTTATTTGGAGTCCTTCCTATCTGTTTGGAGCTCTACGCTAGCCTTCTGGAATAAATGCATTGGGTGAAAAGTCCGCAAGGTCTCCATGCTTCATAATGGTGGTCCTGACAATCTTTAAGAAGCTTCTGTCAGTGAAATACATTTAAGGGCTTGAGGAGGCGTGAAGACTTCTGTAGGAAGGTGTCCATCTTGGAGAAACAGTGCTCTACTAACATTAAACACAGATATGGCTCATTTCGTGTGCATTTGGTCTTCAGACTATGCCTTCTTCATTTGAATAAGGATTATAACATTTAAATCTTAAATTACGGGCTTAGATTCCACAAATCCGTTTCTGCTACTGCAACGACCTCTCTGTGATCCCTGCACAATGAATTAAATCAATTATAAAATTGGGGGATGGTGGTGGAAGACTTGTTGTGGAGGCCGGAGGAGTGGTGGCGGAGCAGTGGAGAAACAGTGGAAACAATGAAAAGTGGTGGAGAAATGATTGCATAGTGTAAAAAACCAAAGATTAACGTTTGGGTGAATTACAAAGGAAAATACGGGAAAACAATGAACAGAGCCGTTGGATGTGGGACTCGGCCAGGGTGGGGGGCGATTAGATATGAACCATGGATCTCAGGAGGGGATCAACGGTGGCGGTTAAGCGATGAGATTAATAGGGAAGTCCGATGAGAGAAATACAACGGAGACACGATGCGACGTGGGTTGTCGATCTTGGATGAATAGACGGTCGTGGTCAAATTGGAGGATCGCAATTCGGGGGGGCAGAGGTGACACATTTTAAAAAGTTTTGATTGCGATCGGAGGGGTGTTGTGATTAAACACCAATCGTCGAATCTGGGACCAGATCAACGGTCCACATTTAATTAGAGGGAGATGGAGAGGGGAGACAGAAGGGGAGCAGTATGAATCTAAACCGTTGGATCTGGAGGGATGGACGGCTCAGATTGGATCGGGGGATCGCAATAGCAAGGCGCAGAAGGGGGGTGCGATTAGAAAATGTGATTGCGATCAGAGCTGGGGATGCGATTATGCGCCAGCTGTTGGATCGGCGAAGGGTCAACGGCTTAGATCTGATCAGAGGTAAATAGTGAAGGGTGGATGGGCGGGTGCGATGGTGTGATGCGATCGGCACTAGGCCGTTGGATCCATATAGATTGACGGTGGGGATTACTGCGGGAGCCGATGGACCAATACTTGAATCGCATCGGAGTTTTGAGTTAATACGTAGAAATGCGCTCACCAACGGTTACAATTGTGATAAGCGCTCAAGGCCTTAGCGCCTGGTTCTGGCGCAGGGTTACATGGGGAAGTGGTTTAAGGGGGCTGGCAGAAAAGGTGCTAGGCCCTAATATAAGGTGCAAAGTGGGTTTTTTTCCCATTTTAATGCAATTTGAGGGTGGGAAAAGGTAACGATAGAGGGAATAAGGGGAAAAAAGCTAAACAAGGGGTATGTGTAGGACTTAAAGGGGATTTTGGGAGGATTTAGGGGGGTTAGAAGGGAATTTGAAGGGGAGACAAGGGGATGAAAACAGAGGTTTAGAAGGGATGATATAAGGGGGAAAAAGGGGGCCTTTTGGGCATTTCTTCACAATCAGAGAGGCTTTATAATGGGAACAGCAGAGGGGATTTTATCAAAGGAAAAAAGGCACAAAGAGGCTTCAAGGATGATGTGTTTTCAGGGGAAATTCATTCCTTGAAGGCTCAAAAACATTTTAGCCCCCTGTTTGCTTGTCAAAAAATTTATGGGGGGCTAACATTATGGAGTCATGAAAGGGGATTACTTGCATAACAACTATCCAAGGGTTTCCATAGGGCAAGTCATCTATACTAAAGGATCTTTTTAGATAGATGGTGGAATGGAAAATTAAGAATGAGTGAAAGAAAGAAACCAAAGTGCAGCCTAAGATCAGGTAAGGAATTTGAACCTATCCTGCTTTTGACATACTTCAAAGGAAACTCTCAATAAAGACACAAAGGGTAGCTTAAGATCAGGTCAAATGTCATTTAAATCTAGGACTACTTTCAGCATACTCTCAAGGAAAATAATCCAACAGTCCTCATAACCACTTTCAGACAGTAGAAAACATTTAAGATTAAACATAGAGTAAGGCCTTAGATCAGAGAAATACTTTGAACCTTCACTGCTTCGACACCAACTCAAAGGGATCTTGAAAGGCTAACTGTTGGAAAAGGACCCTAGTGAGACGGGGCTAACTCTAATCTCCCAGTTTCCCAATTCTTTCAGCTGAAACCAAACAATAAAATCTAAGGAAACAAATTCCAAATTCATACATCAGTGAGCATGGACCAACCAACTTCTATACTGGTTAAATTATGATGAATTTGCTCTTAGATACACTTAATAGTAGAAAACATAAAGATAAATATTATAGTGAAACTTAGGGTACTTCCAACAGTATGTCCTAATCTATGATTGTTGTTCTTTATCAAAGAATAATGGAAAATATGATAAAACATGAAAGGAAACAATTACAGTAAGGAAACATCACCAATAATATAGACCAGTATCCTGTTAATCTGCTTGTTCAAATGATGTGAAAAACCAGTCACATACTTTGAGTCGAATGGCTCTTTACAGTCCAACTTTTCTTCCCAGCCTACTATAGTACAAACTACTCAACTACCTCCCCCAATAATAGTTATAACAGTCGATAAAATCCCAAAAACCAATCACATATTTTCAATGAGTTCTTATAGATGAATGAGGAGGAGGATTAATAGAGGGGATTGTTGACCCAATTAAATGAAGAATTTAATGTTTCTCAGCCTCTGGGAGGCTTGATGGATGAGAAATGACATGTTCCATACTTCATTAAATGGACCTTTGCTTGTATTTGTACTCATGGCAGTTCTCGTTTGACTTTCGGAAGCTCTAGTAGGCTGACAATTTACTTTCTGAGCTGCATGTATGTCCACAACTCTGACTGTCTTGACTGTGACCTATGTTAATGGAAAATAGGATTGCAGGGGTAGTATGGGTCGATGGAGAGGGACTAGCCTTTCTGATTTGGCGTGTAGAGGCTATTTGCTGATGTGTCCTCTGTGTTTTCGTTGATCTGGCTCTGATCTTCACTTTGGCGCTGATACTCTCTGTTTAGTTGATGTTCATTGCATTTTGGTTGTTTTCGCAGGCACATAGAGGTTCACACAGGTGGAGGGATTGCTTTAATGAAAGCTCCCTTGGATCCCTCTGCGTATTGAAAACTTGGAACAATCATTCGTTGCCTTCATGTTGTTCTAAAACAGTGAGAAAAACCCTTTATAATCCTACAAAAACGAACAAAATTAAGAAAATCCCATGGAAAAAGGTTCAGACGCTGCTTTGGAATTTTGGGCGGGAGGTTAAATTGCAACCATTAGATCAAAATGATCAACGGCTCAGATCGATCGGCGAGATCATTTGAGAGGAGGCAAGGTGAAAAATGACATGGTGGCAAGGTTATATCATGGCCATCCGATTAGAGAGTTTAACGGTGGAGATCGGCGGAAGGAATTCTTTGGGAGCAAAAGTAAATGGAAAATGGGCGGAGGTGATGTTGAATGCAGACCGTCAGATTAGAGAGATAGACGGCTAAGATTAATCATGAAAGTTTACTGTGGAGGGTGGTAAGCGGAAAACTGACAGCGCTTTTTACGCGAGGCTGAGTGTGGTAAGTGGAATTCACAAAAAAAATGCGATTCCACTCATCATGCGCCACGTGGCGAAAAAAATGACCCATATCGCATGATTTCTAACCATTAATGTTCGGACGCAAAAAAAATGCGATATGCCTTTAAGCCGTTGGATGTAGGGAAGGAAGATCTGACGATGGGAATGACAACGTAATGGGGAAAGGTGCATGGGTGGAAAGGTGGGAAGGGTCAACAACAGGTTAAATGCTAATCGTTGGATCTACAGATCGGACGGTGGAGATTTAAAAGAGAAAGCGGAGGGCAAAGGGGCAAGCGAATGAGTGGGAAGAAGGAGAGCCGTCAGATCTATAGGGATGGACAATGGAGATCTAATCACATCGGGGAAAAGGAAACAGGCTAAAGCTCTGAGGTCTTTGATTTTGCGATTTGCGATTGAGCGCGAACCGTCGAATCAGAGGGGAGATCAACGGTCGAGATTGGATCGGAGGGGGAATGACGAAGGGCCCAAAGGCGGAGCGCGATTGAATCCTGGCTGTTGGTTCTTGTGGATTCAACGGTTAGGATTGAATTGGAGTATCAGAGTAATGAGTGAAGCGGAGGGCCGATGGAGCGATGCAATTGAGCACAGACCGTCAGATTTGAAAAGATTGACGGTGGATATCTAATCGCAGACCGACAGAGAAAAGGTCCATCGCATCGGAGAATTTGAAGAACAAAGGAAAAGTCAGAACAAAGGGAACTCTGATTGTGATTAGCACCTAAGGGTTAGCGCCTGGTCATAGGCACAGGTTCCATGCAGAGAAAGGGGCTAAGGGCTAAGCCGAAAGGGGCTTAAGGCCTAAATGTAAAAAAGGGGTTTTTGAGCCAAAAATGAAGGTTTTTGAGGGTTTTCTTGGCTTTTGGTAAAGGGGAAAAAGGGTGATTTAAACCAATAAAAGGGATTTTTAGAGGTTTAGGAGGATTTTGGAGGCCTTTAGAGGAAAAAGGGAGCTTAAAAGATGAAAATAAGGCTTTATGAAGATGAAAGGGAATAAGTGAAAATGGGCAATTACAGAGGCCTTTTGAAAACAGTTTCTTCACAAAACAACAGGGCTTTTTAGTGGAAACAACAATAAGGATTCTTTAAAGGATAGACAACACATGGAGGCTTCAAGAATGATAGATTTTCAAAGGAAATGTCTCTCTTGAAGACTCAAAACATATTTAGCCACCTGTTTGCTTGACAAAAATTTATAGGTGGCTAACAGTGGCTCCACATGGGGATGGCATCTTCTTGAAGCTGTCAAAAATCTCAGAAAATAATCTTTGAGAGTAGGCCAGATGCCTGGTACTTGACCATCCTTTCTTTCTTGATCAACTACCACAAACATGATGGATAATAAATCAATAGAAAATACTTTCCCAAACAACTACCTACCCATCCTACTGTGTTAACATTTTTTCTTCAAGGTGCATTTAGACTTGTAGACCTTTCACATCCTCATATTTTTCAAACAGGAAAATAAACCTATCTACTGCTACCCTTACTTCTCTATGAGACCAGATTAAACAGTTGGTCTCATAGCTTCTCTACCTAAACTAATATCTGCCAGGATTAAACTGTCTGGAAGATTTCTTTCTCTACATCCTAAAATAGAAATTGAAACACGACCAAACGAGGGTTAGAGTATCTGATTTGCTGTGGGTCCAAGGCACAAAGACAAGTTGCACTTGAATTGAATTTTGCAAAAATTAAAAACAACAAACTACATGCTCACAGGTTGAGCTTTATTGAGATTCCTACCTACCCTACTCTACTTGGAAATATTTGCTGCTTCATATGATACAATAATGCCAGTGCAACCAGTTAAGTAGTAACAAAAAAGGATGGAAAAACTGAATGCTTGTTAGAGATAACCATAGGGTGCTTTGAATGTGGGTCTTCAAAACCAAGGCCACCACCAATGGTGACCACTTCTGATGAATTTGACTCTTGCAAAGGATCAATGCTTGGGGAGTTGAGCCAATCAGGCCCTCCATATATTTTTCCATAGGATCAGCAAAAACATGATATAAAATTTTTTCTTCAAGGCCTTCCATGATTGGTAGGCTATCTGCATCCTTGACAGCTTCGATCACTGCTTCTGCAGTGTGGCTCTTGAAAACACAATCATCCTTTTCCTGGTTGGGAGTATTTGGCGGGTGAGTTTCAACCAGGACTACCTCTTCTTCCACTGGACCAAGAAAAATATTTCTTTGAGAAAGAAAATATTCCTCATCCTCACTATAACCTGAACTAGAGGACTCATCATATTTGGCAGTGCTATCCTCTTGTAGCCTTGGCAGGTTCTGCTGGAGTGGACTGAACTCTGTGAAAATATTAACATATTCTTGAGCAGGGGTTTCTTTGATTACCTCAACCCTTTGAGGAGCAGTTTCAGGATATTCATCTTGCTCAAGATTTTCTTCATTCCTTTCTTCCTCATCCTCTGAGCTAAAATGTTGTTGACTTCCATCCTCATGGAAATTATTACTGATTATCTGATATATAACAGAGTGAAGATTCAATGAATCTTCATCTGCTATCAGGCTTTCAACACTTTCTTCATCAGTATCATAGATAGCCAGCATTGGCTCATTGCTTTCTTGAAGCTGATGGTAATGATCTTCCTCCCATAAATCTTCTGATGATGGTCCTGCAAGCTAAGTTTCCCTTTGGAAAAAATCATCATCAAACAAATCAACATTAGAGAAATCATAATTATAAGCAATGTCACCAATCAAACCTTCTGGACTCTCAACAAGTATTTCTTCAAAATAATCTGCAAGTTCATTCTCTGATCTAAAATCTTGTTCCTCATGCATGCTTTGCATGTTACTTATGTATTGCAGTGGTCTAATTTGTTTTTCCTGAGGGCAAGGTGTAGGTATTTTCCAATCATCATTTCTAGTTTCAACCTCATATTCTTCCTCTTCAATGTTTAGCAAGGCGTTGGTTGTCTCTATCAATTTTTCCAGCTTGTTTTCTAAAGAGATCAGCCTTATTTGCTCTTCTTGGTCCTTCTTTATTGCTTTTAATTTTTTCTCCCTACACCACAGGTTGTATTCGACAGTAATTGCTATGTTCTGCATTTCCTCCAGGCTTGAAGGCTCTCTTTCTCTTATGTGGAATTCCACCTCAGGGTCAAAAGAACTCGGATAGTGCAATAGAGCCCATTCCAAGGGTGGTTTTATGTCAGACGGTATTGCGTTGTATACCTTATTAAACATAGATGAAAAGTTTTGTACTGTCTCCCCTGGATGTCTTTTCAAGTTCTGGTACTCTTCTAGGATGAGGAAGACATTTCTCGGGACTACCCATCTATTGAGGAAAACTTGCGTAAACTGATGAAAATTGATAATGCTTGCAGCTAGAAGGTCTTTGAACCAACTCTTAACCATTCCTTGTAATAATAAGGCAAAAATTCTGATACACACATCATCTTCTTCTATTTCATATAAGTCAAGTAAATCCTCAATAATTTGAACATGCCGCTCAGCAGTGATCTTTGAATTTTCTCCATAAAAAAGGGGCATCTTATTTGTGAGTCCTGCAGGAAGGGGGTGGAAGATAAGAGGCAAAACCAGAGGCTTATATCTTTCTATGACCTTTGTAGGTGTAAGTAGTGCAACAAGAGACCTATGACTACTTGAAGTTTCATCAGGGGTCAGAGGTACAACATGAGGTTCTTGTTTCACTAGGTCTTTCACAAGAGTATAGGTCTGCTCCTGGTCTGATGAATAAGGCTTGAGATCTTTCCCATTATCACTGTGGATCTCATCTTTGTACACTTTATCGGGCTTAAAGTAGGATATAACGTAGTTGTAGATAAAAGAAATGAATTCTTTAAACCAAATCTAGCCTAAATGTTCTATCCTTCTATAAGGTCTGGCCATATTTCAGGTTCTCCTCCAGTGGAGTCTTTAGGTCTATTAGGAATTGTAGAGTCACCAGGTGGATGATTTTCAATGTTTAAATGAGGGTTGCTATCCACCATCAGCAATAGAATACCAAATCGAGGCTAATTTGGTCTTATTTGTCCCCAGTGGAGTCGCCATTATGTTGTGGTTCCTATGGTTTGGTAGATTTGGCAATACCAAATGATAAGACAACATCAAACCACTTTGGAATCTCAGGATCTAGCCCTCCTAGATCCAGAGAGGGATCTCTCTATAGATGTAAAGAATGATGTATCTTTAAGGCTCAAATTGAGGTATTAGGATAGCTATGAAGCACGAGGGTTTTTGATTTTGTTTTTTTGGTTAGAGGTCATTAACTATGAAGGTTATGGAAGTAAAGAAGGAAATAAATAGAAGGATGTTTCGGCATGGGAAGATAGGTCAAGAAAAGTGCCAATCCATTGGGCTATGGAGTCATGAAAGGGGATTACTTGCATAACAACTATCCAAGAGTTTCCATAGGGCAAGTCATCTATACTAAAGGATCTTTTTAGATAGATGGTGGAATGGAACATTAAGAATGAGTGAAAGAAAGAAACCAAAGTGCAGCCTAAGATCAGGTAAGGACTTTGAACCTATCCTACTTTTGACATACTTCAAAGGACACTCTCAATAAAGACACAAAGGGTAGCTTAAGATCAAGTCAGATGTCATTTAAATCCAGGCCTGCTTTCAGCATACTCTCAAGGAAAACAATCCAGCAGTCCTCATAACCGCTTTTAGATAGTGGAAAAAAATTAAGATTAAAAACAGAGTAAGGCCTAAGATCAGAGAAATACTTTGAACCTTCACTGCTTCGACACCAACTCAAAAGGATCTTGAAAGGCTAACTGTTGGAAAAGGACCCTAGTGAGACAGGGCTAACTCTAATCTCCTAGTTCCTCGATTCTTTCAGCTAAAACCAAAAAAGAACATCTAAGGAAACAAACTCCAAATTCATACATCAGTAAGCATGGACCATCCAACTTCTATACTGGTTAAATTATGATGAATTTTCTCTTAGATACACTTAATAGTAGAAAACATAAACATAAAGATTACAGTGAGACTTAGGGTACTTCCAACAGTATGTCAAAATCTATGCTTGTTGTTCTTTATCAGAGAATAATGGACAGTATGATAAAACATGAAAGGAAACAATTACAGTAAGGAAACATCACCAATAATATAGACTAGGATCCTGTGAATCTGCTTGTTCAATTGATGTGCAAAACCAGTCACATACTTTGAGTCCAATGGCTCTTTACAGTCCAAATTCTCTTCCCAGCCTACTATATTACAAACTACTCAGCTACTTCCCCCAATAACATTTCTAACAGTCGATAAAATCCAAACAACCAACCACATATTTTTAATGAGTTCTTATAGGTGAATGAGGAGGAGGAGTAACAGAGGGGATTGTTGGCCCAATTAAATGAATAACTTAATATTTCTCGGCCTCTAGGAGGCTTGATGGATGAGTAATGACATGCTCCATACTTCATTAAATAGACCTTTGCTTGTATTTGTACTCATGGTAGTTCTTGTTTGACTTTCGAAAGCTCTGGTAGGATGAAAATTTAATTTTTGAGCTGCATGTATGTCCACAACTCTGACTGTCTTGACTGTGACCTGTGTTAATAGAAAATAGGACTGCAGGGGCAGTATGGGTCGATGGAGAGGGACTAGCCTTTCTGATTTGGCGTGTAGAGACTATCTGATGATGTGTCCTCTGTGTTTTCGTTGATCTAGCTTTGATCTTCACTTTGGCGCTGATACTCTCTGTTCAGTTGATGTTCAATGCGGTTTGGTTGTTTTCGCAGGTGCATGGAGGTTCATATAGGTGGAGGGATTTTTTTAATGAAAGCTCCCTTGGATCCCTCTGTGTATTGAAAACTTGGAACAGTCATTCGCTGCCTTCGTGCTATTCTAAAATAGTGGGAAAAACCCTTTATAATCCTACAAAAATGAACAAAATTAAGAAAATCCTAGGGAAAAATGTTCAGATGCTGCTTTGGAAATTCGGGTGGGAGGTTAAATCACAGCCGTTAGATCAAAATGATCAACAACTGAGATTGATTGTCGAGATCATTTGAGAGGAGGCAAGGTGAAAAATGACATGGTGGCAAGGTTATATCATGGTCGTCCGATTAGAGAGTTTAACGGTGGAGATTGGCGGAAGGAATTCTTTGGGAGAAAAAGTAAATGGAAAATGGGCGAAGGTGATGTTGAATCCGGACCGTCAGATTAGAGAGATAGATGGCTAAGATTAATCATGAAAGGTCACTGTGGAGGGTGGTAAGCGGAAAACTGGCAGCGGTTTTCACGCGGGGTTGAGGGTGGTAAGTGGAATTCACAAAAACAACGCAATTCCACTCATCGCGCGCCACGTGTCAAAACAAAATGGCCCATATCACGCGATTTCTAACCATTAACGGTCAGACGCAAAAAAACACGATATTCCTTTAAGCCGTTGGATGTAGGGCAAGGAGATCTGACGGTGGGAATGACAGCGCAATGGGGAAAGGTGCATGGGCGGAAAGGTGGGAAGGGTCAACGGTGGGTTAAATGCCAACTGTTGGATCTACGGATTAAATGGTGGAGATTTAAAAGAGAAAGCGGAGGGAAAAGGGGCAAGCGAATTAGCGGGAAGAAGGAGAGTCGTCGGATTTATAGGGATGGACGGTAGAGATCTAATCACATCGAGGAAAAGGAAAGAGGATAAAGCTCCAAGGTCTTTGATTTTGCGATTTGCGATTGAGCATGGACTATCAGATTAGAGAGGAGATCAATGGTCGAGATTGGATCAGAGGGGGAATGATGAAGGGCCCAAGGGCAGAGCGCAATTGAATCCTAGCTGTTGGTTCTTATGGATTCAATGGTCGGGATTGAATCGGAGGATCGAAGTAATGAATGAAGTGGAGGGCTGATGGAGTGATGCGATTGAGTGCAGATCATCGGATCTGAAAAGATCGATAGTCGAGATCTAATCGCGGACCGGAAAAGAAAAGGTCCATCGCATCGGAGAATTTGAAGAACAAAGGAAAAGTCGGAACAGAGGGAACTCCGATTGCGATTGACACCTGAGGGTTAGTGCTTGGTTGTAGGCACATGTTACATGCAAAGAAAGGGGCTAAGGGCTAAGTCGAAAGGGGCTTAAGGCCTAAATGTAAAAAAAGGGGTTTTTGAGCCAAAAATGAAGGTTTTTGAGGGTTTTCTTGGCTTTTGGTAAAGGGGGAAAAGGGTGATTTAAACCAATAAAAGGGATTTTTAGAGGTTTAGGAGGATTTTGGAGGCCTTTAGAGGAAAAAGGGAGTTTAAAAGATGAAAATAAGGATTTATGAAAATGAAAGGGAATAAGTGAAAATGGGAAATTACAGAGGCCTTTTGAAAACAGTTTCTTCACAAAACAGTAGGGATTTTCAGTGGAAATAGCAGTAAGGATTCTTTAAAGGATAGACAACACATGGAGGCTTCAATAATGATAGATTTTCAAAGGAAATGTCTCTCTTAGAGACTCAGAACATACTTAGCCACCTGTTTTCTTGACAAAAATTTATAGGTGGCTAACAGAAGCTGCCATGAAGCTCGAAGTCGCACCCAAGAATGACATGTTTGGGGGAGTACAACAGATTCAAGAGCAACTCAGAGCCATGCACATGGAAATATAGAGCTTGCTGATGGAACGAGAAAAAAAAGTTAGCACAGATCTCTGGTGCATACGATGTCGGGTGTCTGGCCATACCAAGGACCAGTGTCCCCTATTGGCAGATTATCTACAGGCAGGGGGACCTAGTCCATTGTGCCCTGGGTCTAGCGGATCTGCGCTCTGGTGCGATGACTATCGGGTAGCGGGATTAGATGATACGGCTCAGTGCCCCCGGCTAAGTATAGGTGATATGAAGCAAAAATGGTGTAGGTTCTGCCGGTCGGTAGGGCACGATGAGCAGAATTTTCGCACATATGAATTATTGGTAGATTGGGGTAACCTCTATAGGATACAATCAGACTCGCATCACCGAGATCCCCCGCGACTTTTGGTGGCTCCCTAGTAAGGGGCAGGGGAGGTCAGGGAGGGAACGTAGGATGGGGTCAGGGCCATCAGATTTGCTATAATTGTGGGGAGATAGGGCACTCTGCAAGGGACTGCCCAAATCCTACTAGGAAATCCTGCAAATATTGCCGACAGCTAGACCATGAGATTGAAGACTGCCCAATACTGATAGCCAAAATGCAGGAAAAACAACCCACCCCTATGCAGAATGTAAAAAGGGTTAAAATTAAGTTACGTAACAGGATGTTCACCCAGGGAGCAAGGGGAGAAGTGCACCTCTCAGGAAAGTACTGCGGGTAGACCCTGCACAGTTTCTGATGCACCTCGAGAAAGGGGAAGAGCTTGAACCCTTTATAAAGGCATGCTTGAAACTGCTATGTAACCAGCCTGCTGTAGAAACTCTTCAAGCCTTACTAAATAACTGTGTAGCCTGGCCCAACACAATTCCAGAGACCAGAGGTGTTCGCCAGCTATATGGCTACAAGAAATGCACCGGAAGGGAAATGCAGTTGACTACGTAGATTGGCGACTATGAGATGGATCAAGTTATTCCTGATTTGGGGTCGGATGTGAACGTACTACTGAAACAGACATGGCAATGAATGGGCGAACCTAAGTTGGAATGTTCCACTATCCAGCTGTGCATGGGGAACCAACAAAATATCATCCTGCTAGGGCAGTTTTCAAGAGTCATGATAGATATCACAGGAGTAAAAGTCCTAGTTGACTTTGAGGTCATCGAAATCATGGAAGATGCAGATCTGTACCCTGCACTGCTCAGGCTGGACTGGGCTATAGACATGGGGGGTATCATCAATCTCAAAAAGTGTAGCATGGTGTTTTAAAACAATGGTACACGTGTAATAGTACCACTAGATCTAGCAAAAGGTGCACGGTATATCGAACCAGCCTATGAACGAGAGGAACTAGACCACATTTACAGATTGACTACGCAGGATGAAGACAAGGGCAAACCCACAACACACGGGATATTCCAGAGAGATAGTGAATGCTACTCTGACGCTGATGAGGAACTGGAGAATTGGAAAAACGGGTTATATGAGGTTTTAGTGTTGTGCTGCCCCTGGGTCGCAAGAACCCTATATTGGATTTCCTCTGAGGTAAGAGATCTACCCCACTTTGATGAAGATGGTAATGTCCAAGAATTTCTAAGAATGCTAGAAGCTAGATTACCAGGAACGACGGCTCTGGGCCCTTAATCTAGCTATGCATGGGACACCCGCACACTGGTGGGGCACCCACAAAGAACCATTCCCGGACTGGGACATGTGTCGAGAAAGGATGCTTCTATGGTTCACCCCTCTCGCTGACGTATGTACCAGGATGTTCCTTGGACCTGGGGACCCCCGCGCACATCTACGTATCTGGATGACTAGATGGGTTGACCGAACTACAAAAGAATGGGTCCATCTATTTGTTCATGCCTTGGGTCCTATCCCGACCGCTTGGTACTTAGATGCGAAATTGCACCGGCGCACCTGCCATTGGGAAGTGTTGAAGGAGGACTTTTTTGGAACATTCAGATTAATTTTGGGGATAGAGACGCTTGATGAAGCTCTACAGGACATTGATGTGTTTGTCTTTAAGAATTCTCCCCACCGCAGCGCCCTAATGGTCCTGACATGGGAAGCGTAGATGGAAGACATATCCAATTGACGAAGCTTGGCAATTGATGAGGAAGAAGATAATCCTCAAAACATTTCCGTCCCAGGATAGGAAGGAGAACACGCTGTCATGGGGCCATCACTGCAGAATATTGACGTGATGCAGCCACTTAAGCTGTGTGACGTTAATATTGGGACGAAGGAACATCTTAAGCTGGCTAAGATTGGGGATTATTGGGATGAAGGGGTTGTAAGTAAAACTGCAGAATTACTCACGGAGTATCAAGACCTATTTCCGAAAAAGTTCTTTGAACTCAAGGGCATCACTGGGGACCTCGGTATTATGCACATCACTCTAAAACTTGAGGTGCCCCCCGTCAAGCAGCGACCTTGCCGAATGAATGCTAAATACAAGCAAAAGGTTAGGGAAGAGCTGGATAAAATGCTTGCTACCGACATCATTGAACCAGTTGAGCAGTTGGATTGGGTAAGTCCAATGGTCATCTAGGAAAAGAAGACCAAGGGGGAAATACGCATTTGTGTGGATCTTCACAAGTTAAACGATGCCTGCATCCATGACCCCTTTCCTACACCCTTCTCCGATGAAATCCTTGATAGCGTGGGTGGACAGGAGGCCTATTCCTTCACCGATGGGTTCTCAGGGTACCATCAGATCTGAATTGCACCTAAATATCACAGTAAGACTACCTTCATGACTGAATGGGGGTCCTTCCAGTATACGGTCATGCCCTTTTGTCTAAAAAATGCACCTGTTATTTTCTCAAGGGTCGTAGTTGCTGTATCTAAGGAATTTAGTCATAAGTTCTTGGAGGTTTATTTCGATGACTGGATGGTTTTTAGCTTAGTAAAAGAAAATTTCTCTAACCTCTGACTAATGTTGGATGCATGCCAGAAGCGCAAGATTTCCTTGAATATTAAGAAGTGCATCTTCTGTGTGCCATTCAGAATCCTTCTCGGACACATAGTCTGTCGGCAGGGATTGATGGTTGATCCTGCGAAGGTAGCCGTAATTATCAACCTGGCAGTCCCAATGACGGAGAAACAACTGCGTTCTATTCTTGGACACACTGGCTATTACAGAAAATTCATTCAGGGGTACGCCCTAATTACAACACCTATGGAAAAGCTACTAAAAAAAGCTGTTTCTTTCTTTTGGGATGATGAATGTCAGAAGAGCTTTGAACTACTCAAGGAGAAGATGATCTCTACCCCCATACTCATATTTCCTGATTGGTCAAAGGAATTTCATGTACATGTGGATGCGTCAGGCATCACCTTGGGAGTTTTTCTCACTCAGCCTGGAGAAGGTGATATCGATCACTCGGTTTCCTTTGCGAGTAGAAAACTCTCGGGAGTAGAATGGAACTACTCCACCACTGAGCGCGAAGGATTTTCTATGGTCTACGCGCTATAGAAATATCAACACTATCTATCGAGTGGACACTTTAAAATGTTCACTGATCATTCGGCTTTGAAATACCTGGTCAACAAGCCTGTGTCGGGGGGGAAGATTTGCCGCTGGCTGTTACTATTTCAGGAATATGATTTTGAGATCATCTTCAAGCCCGGAAGGTTGAATGCAGGCCTGGACCATCTATCTCGCATTGAAACAGGGGAAGAACCTACTAATTTGGAAGAAGGATTGCTAGATGCACATCTGTTTACCATTAAGGTGGTCGACGCACACTTTTCTGATATCATTGAGTTCCTCACTACAGGCGTGGCCTTGGCTGGGTATTTGGTGCAGTAGAAGAAGGAATTGGTTACTCGGGTAGAGAAATTTAATCTCATCGTCGGTTAGTTATACAATCTAGGCGCAGATGAAATACTACGCATATATGTCCTAGACCATGAATGACTTGTCGTTTTAGCAGAAGCACACGAGGGTGTCGCGGGTGGCCACTATGCAGGATGCGCAACAACACAAAATATTTTGAGGGCTGGGTTATGGTGGCCTACCTTGCATCAAGATACTTACACCTATTGTAGGTCATGCGACACTTGCTAGTGCACAGGACGACCTTCGCACCGAGATGAGATGCCTTTACAACCTCAAGTAGCTTTGCAAGCTTTTGAAAAATGGGCCATTGATTTTATAGGGCCCATTAACCCACCAGGAAATAAAACAGGTGCACGCCACATTATCACCACCACTGACTACGTTACTCGATGGGCTGAGGTGCATGTAGTGAAGGATTGTACTGTGGATATTGCTGCACACTTCATCTTTGAGCACATTCTAACCATGTTTGGCTGCCTAAAGATCCTAATGAGCGACAAAGGTACACACTTTTTCAACCAAATGATTCAAGCCTTGAATGAGGAATTCCGGATCCACCATGCGAAGAGTATTCCATACCACCCTCAGGCAAACGGGGCGGTTGAAGCTTTTAACAAAATTTTGGAACAGGCATTAACTAAGGTTTGCAATACTGATCGTAGTGATTGGGATGTTCGCATTACCTCCATTCTGTGGGCCTACTGAACAACCTGCAAGAAGCTAATAGGCAGAACCCCCTTCCGGATGGTATATGGAAAAGAGGCCATTATGCTTATTGAATACATTGTTCCTAGCTTATGCATCGCAACATTTACAAATATGGCAGACCCCGATATCATGGAGAAATGTCTTACGCAACTTGTGGCTCTCGAGCAGGATCGGTTTATTGCTAATTTTCATCAACAGGTTCAGAAGGCTCGTGACAAAGCCTGACATGATCGAAATATTCACCATAAGACATTCATCATAGGTGACCTTGTCCTTTTGTATGATAGCCAATTTGTGAAACATCCAGGCAAATTCTGCCAACACTGGCTTGGCCCCTACACAGTTAAGGAAATCACGAATGGCGGAGCAGTCTAGCTAGCTACCCTACGTGGAGATATATTACCAGGATTTGTAAATGGTAGTCGACTCAAGCCTTACTGGTTTCAATGACTATATGGCGGCTGTAGTGACTCAGGACGAGTCACAAGATTATGTTGGGGGAATGTTGGAACGGGGTCTCCTAACAAGCTATGAAACTGGTCCATTTTGGATATTTTGGATATATTTTAATTAGATTTAATCTAGCGGAGGGGTTTTGGGGTGGGTCAAAGCCCTGAAAGTGTTGTAAAGAGTAAAAGGGTAAACTAGGGGTCCGAAAACCTTGGGTTGCAGACCATAGGAAAGTCTAGGCTAGATTGTTATAAATAGACGAGCATTTTGTATTGTAAAGAACAAGAATGATGAACTATTGATGCAAATTGTGGCTTAAGCGATATGTTTGGGTTTTGGGGAACGGACTCCTGTTGGCTGTGTGCACGGAGATCCAAGTCCAGCTGTGTGCGGACCTTGCTGTTGTGTGCGCAGGTTGGGAAGGGAATTGTAAGGGATAATTGATGAATGAATGAATGAGAAGGATTGATGGAATACTGAATCTATGAGTAATTTGTGTATGAATTATTGGCAATTACTGTGCTGTGTATTTCTATGTTTAAGTTGCGAAGCTCTGTGTAAGTGTGTTTTTGTACTTTGATCTGTTCTGTTCTATTTATGCATTTCCAGATTAATGTTATAACAACATATATAATCGTAGATCTAGTGCACGTGGATGCGAATAGAAACCCTCTTGGCTGTATGCAGCATAAAGTGACCAAATTATCGCACAATCAAACGTATCTCTGCTTGCCTTACCTATCCTTTCTCAGGTTGCGAAAACCTAGTTCCAACACCCACCCATACTACTTCGAGTGATACTTTGACTTGCGAAAGTAGGTCACTACCAAAAGGGCCAGTAGTATAGGGGTTTGTTGGAAAACCTTGCACACCAAACCTGGGTCAGGACCCCTCGAGCCAACAACTTGTTGCGGATACCTCACTTTGGCCTCTACAATATCACCGGCCGAGTTGTGCAACAGCTGCTAGCCCTAGTCCATGACAGCAACTTATGGACCTGGGACCGCATTCCCATTGATGTTGCACTTATTCACCATATTATTGGTCTCCCCATGGAGGGGTCAAATCCTATGGAGCACATTGGCAAGAATTATGAGCAACAAATCACCGATAAGGTGCGCGATGACTACCATGTTGAGCGAGATACTAGGGGGTTCATGATCAACACCATTCGCGAGCCCGACACACGCATGGGTACCTTGTTGTTGGCATGTAAAATTATGCACAAATGCTAGGTTGTGACCATCCTTGCTTATGTAATTTAGTTGGTTGGCTGCTGCGAAAAAGGGGTCTACTTCAATTGGTCCCAGTTCCTTTGCAACGAATTTTCGGAGAACGTGCACGAGACCCAGGATCATCGAAGGGAATTTTGATATTCCTGGCTGCTGCTTCTCATTGCGTTTGTCACATGGGAAGCCCTTGAAGACTCACACCTCCCTGAGCTCGAGCCAGACATGTGAGAGGGGGCGCGGTATGCGAATTTGTGAAATTCAAAGGATGAGAAACACATTGAGGATAACGAAGTATTTTGGGTCCTATTTCAGACCAGGCTCACAGTAGCAATCCACTCCTAGCCACACTTGTTACTAGCGATCTATGACAAATACAAGAGCATCGCAACATTCCAGGTCACGATGCACAATGTGTAGATCCGGGGCCGTAAGGATCCGGCGTGGGTATAACTGCCTTACATGGTCGCCGATGAGAAAATTGACTGACTCATTGCCACTTGGCCACCACACTGGATATTGGGATTCAAATCAGGTACAACTAACACTACAGGTACAAGAACTACCGCGAAGACCACACTGCCTAATACCACTAAAAATATAGAAGGATATGGAAAGGATGCCGAGAAGGGTGCAAAGCCGGAACCGTAGAATAATTCATAGTAGGACATGGACACAGAGGGTTTGGATGCATAGGGTACTGATTCTCCGTGTGGTACAAAATGGACAGTTGACCCTCTCAAGGGCCAGCGGAAGGAACATAGGGCTACAAGGCCCAGTAGGGAGACTGATGTTACCATGACAAGGGAAGACCTAGAGCAAATCGCAGATGTGATCACCCTCACCTCGGAGGACAGATGGCTTGCTTTGGATGAGCAGCAGAAAGCCGCGGTCACCGCACTACAGTATGAGCTCCATGCGCTGCAGCTCAAGACTGATACCCTACAGACAAGCATGACTCAGACGAGGCTGCCTCCAACAACCAGTAGTGACTTGATCATCACAACAGAAAGTCACCTCTACTCCCTTCCAGGTGCAACACTTACCTTGAGCCCACCTGCTTTATGTGCACAAGTCCAGGCCTGCATAGAGGCACAATTGGATTTGGCTTAGCTTCCACACGAACCACTGCAGGTCCTCCATACATACCTCTTCGAGGAGATCCAGCACAGAGACCACCGAGTGCATCAGCAACTTAGTATAGCTGAGAAGACAATCATTGAAAAAAACGCTGAGGTGTCCCAAGTGCAAGATCCATGCACCCTTGCTGCCATGCAACAGAATGAGTTGGAACGGTTAATCAACAGGTTATGCACAGATTTAACCAGGGAATTTTTGCAGCCCTTAAGGCTTCTAGAACCAAGATTCAGAATGTCAAGACTAAGATGGAGTAGGAGATTGTTGTGTTGGAGGCCAAATTGCAGCTAGAAACTCTGCTTGAGGTATGAGCCCAGTGAGCCGTGCTAGTCACAGAAGCCACCAATGCCATTACAACTCAAATCGGTTAGGGTGTAGAATTGTTGGAAAGAGCTATGTAGTTGTGGACCAAGGCGCAACGCGACCCTCTCCTATGAGAAATCACCCAAGAGTTGTGCCAGAAGGAAGACGAGTTCGAGCAGATGGAGGCTACAATGCCCACCCTGGTCCTCGCTCAACGATTGGCCCGACTGCGCACCAGCCATGCACTTCGAGATGACATGGAAGAGCTTCGACACAGGAAGAAGGTTTTGGGTGACCACCTCAAACCATGGGCCGATGAGGCCCTCAAGATATCTTAGTATGTGGATGTGGTGGTCAAATAGTTGAATCAGACCCTGGATAGTGTCACTGCTTCTACTAAAGGCCCACATTTGCAGAATTTAGTGGAAATTTCACAGAATGCTGCCACGCAGTGCGAAGAAGTGCTGCCACCTCTGGTAGAGGCAATCAAGTAGCTTCAAGCTAAGATGCATACCTTGCGGCTGGTTTGACTCGGGACGAGTCACAAGATTGTGTTGGTGGCCTGTTGGAATGTGGTCCCCTAAGCTACATTTCTAGTATATTTTGTATTAATTAGTCTTGCGTAGGGGCTTTGGGGCGGGTAAAAGTCCCTAATGTATTGTAATGGGTCAAAGGGTAGACCTAGAGTTTGCAAACCACTGTTTGCATACCACAGGATAGTGTAGGCTATAATAATATAAATAGATAGATAGTATGAGTCTAAGGCTAAGAAGAAGAAGTAAGATTGATACTACGTACAAAATTTTGAGATCTATTTTGGGTTGTTTTGGGTAAGGACTCCTGCTGGCTGTGTGCATGAAAATCCTCAGTCCTGATGTGTGCGGACCCCATTGGCTGTGTGCACAGGCTGTGTCTTGGGTTGTTATTGAGTTTTTGGATACTAATGAATGCATATTATATTTTAAGTATCTTTATGATATCTAGACTAGTAGTGCTTATTACTGAAGTGCATCTATGTTATTTATTTAAGCTATGAATGTATCTATGATCTATGAATTAGCTGCGATTATAATGTTCTGTGATGGTAATTGTTAACACTGGAAAATCATACAACAGAAAACGACATCAGTCAATGTCAAGCCTAAGGATTTATAGGAAAGGGATACATTATGGAATCGAAAGTATTAAGAATCTCTAAGGTTTTGAGAAATTCAAGATTGAACTAGTCATAAATGCCCGAATGCACGCTTTTTCCTTCGAGAAGAGCACCTTCTGCATGCACTGGAGCCTGATAAGCGTGTATTCCTAGAAATGGAAAAAATTCCCTTTTTGGGACCACAAGTGAGAAAATGACAGTTTCTCCTTATGTGAAAGCCACCTAAGGACAACACCAGCGCCTCCTTAGGCATTATGTGAGCACAAAAAAGCATATTTCAGCCCACAATGGAATATTTCCCCTCCCTTGGGTCACTATCCACCATCTACCAAGGGAGGGAAGGAGGTTTGAAAGCTTACCTATATAAACCCTCAAAGAGATGAACAATATGTGATCACAAGGTTATGCTGGCCAAAGTTGCCCAAGCAACACCAGCTATTTATGTGAACCAAGGAGCAAGAGCTGAAGAAGAGGACTCGATTGTTGGCCACCCAACAATCTTAGCCCAGTGCAGCAGAGAGAGAGAGTTGAACTGCGTCAGAAGGAAGAACTTGAAGGACAAACATCCTTGCGTCGAGTCCTAGAGCCTCTACCTAGGCCCTTCGACAAATGGGTAAGATTTGTGTTCATTCCAAGCATTCAATAAGAAGAAGGCCATAAAGCCGTTGTTTACCTTGTTATTGTTTGGAACTCTCTATTTAGCTTCTTTTTGTGTTTTCAGTTTTACTTTTTTAACATAGCATACTTAAGTGTATTACTTCATTTTAAGTCTTATAATTCTGAGCTCCCCCTAGATACTGCCTGTTACTTATGGTTTAGATAAAAGACCACATTATCTAAATGCGTGTGATTTCGTACATCTGTGTGTCGAATCCACCACAACAGGATTGGCGAATCCACGGACGTGTTTCAAGTTTATGTGGTTGTGCCATTATTTGCAGGAGACCCTTAGTCTATGCTAGAGTGGAGCTGACAGTCCTCTAACCTATCTTGCAGTCCCTAGACTCACTAAGGTGTCAGACTAAAGAAGGCAGCTCCTAATTTTTTACTTGTAGGAATTTTGCACGCTGTTTTTACATACAGATGCACATGGCGTGTGTTTAGGAGTGATATCCACGCAGGAAAGCGCACCTGTCAGAGGCTTTTGCATGCAATTTGCAGAGAGATTTTTTCTCCCTAACTTCTACATTTTTTCTACTTGTAAGTCTGTTTGGCAGCCCCTAATGTATATGCCAACACCTATGTTGATACCCCACAGCTTCTGAAGACTAATTTTTGCTGCTTTTTGTAGGCATTTAGTTAGTTTTCATTTAAGTTAGTTTTTTGCAAAAAGTGCTCACATAGTTTAAGTAGGGGGCGAATTAACCATTGCTTTCCAAACAATTTATTTTTTTTGAAAATTATAGTATGCACACTTAGTATAACTAGTCCAAGTAAGTGGCTCATGACCACACATGCATAAGCTAGTGTAGAAATTGTTTAGTTTAAATTTCAATTTTTGCATTTAGGAAATTGCGGGATTAGGATTGAATCGCAATTTAGAGCAAGTAATCTATGTTGTCTTTGCGCCATTGGGTGACCCTAGACAAGCATATGAACACTCTACATTTGTGATTCGCCATCTCCCTTTAGTCATTCACTTAGACTAATTAGGAGGTTTTGGAAGCAGCCCATTATCTACAAATGATTTTTATTTGAGCAAGGAACAATGTCACATAGTTTAACTAGGGGACATTTGTAACGGATCACTGTTGAGTCTCAAATCTGCATCTTTTCCATACACTTTTCTATACCTTTTTCATCCACCTGAACCTCCCAAGTTGTCAATATCATTGTATATTAATTGCAAAAGAGCATCTAACATGGTTTTTAACTATATTTTTGTGTCTGCTGTTTGATTTAGATTTTGTTCATCTAGCTGCGGAATCTTGCCACTTTCCACAGCTACTGCAACTTTCCACAGCCATTTTGTGAAACTCTATGTTACAGGTGTCTACAGGAAAAACGAGCCACATGGGAAAGTCAGGAATGATGTGGGCATGGATCGTGTCCTATTCGCTCGAGCAAATTCATCAAAGGAGGCTACGGTCAAAGATGTCCAAATGGAAGTCAACCGTAGAGTCCCACGGTGACAGGACTCTGTTTCGTGTCACGTGAAGGTTCATATGGCCGTTTCTGAGTTGCGAAGGACAAATCAACATCTGTACACGGCTCCATAGCCGAATTCAAACATCCACTCCTCATAGATTTACTCTTCAACACGGCCATGATCCTAGATCTGTGGACGTAACGGTCTACGTGTTCTTCATCAGCATAAACTTTAGGAATCAGTTATTTTTCTTTTGTTATAAATAACGCGTTTGTATACGCATATTGGATTAGTCTCTGTTAGTTTTTATTAGTCTGCTCTGTAATGTAATTACGTTGCTTTTGTGTCGTAATACCACCTTACTGTTATGAATGCATTTTAATATAAGAAGAATCTGTTTCCAAACGTAATTCATACTTGAAGATTGTTGCCAAGGCTGGTGTAGAGGGCCCCTGCACTCGCCAAGGTTCTGTGCATTATTGTATAATTCTTATTTTATTTCTTTAAAGCTCATTGTGCCATAATCCATTCACATGTTTATACATTGCATCTTTCATGGTATATATGCTTCATTTCTATTTATAAACTTTCATGCTTTCCATTTCACTTCTATCTTTCATGTTTTATGTTATTGATTACTGATCAGTGTTCTTGTTTCAGGTTATAGATAGGCAGCCCGGGCATTTGCATAAATTTTTGAATAATTACATGGAATTAACATTGTTCTGCTGCTAATTTGCTTTTCTTAGTTTCTGTTTAATTTCAGTACTGCTTTGTTTAATTCAGTTTTGCTCATTTGTTTCAGTAGTTAGATTTAGAAATATTAAATTGTGCATAACATCTTCAGTTGCCTCCGAAAGCCACAGCTGGACTGATGGTGAGGGATTGAATTATGGATGTGTAGTTTGATATTAGTTTCCTTTCTGCAAGTTAGAAATATTAAATTGTGCATAACATCTTCAGTTGCCTCCGAAAGCCACAGCTGGACTGATGGTGAGGGATTGAATTATGGATGTGTAGTTTGATATTAGTTTCCTTTCTGCAAGTTAGAAATATTAAATTGTGCATGACATCTTCGGTTACCTCCGAAAGCCACAGCTGGACTGATGGTGAGGGATTGAATTATGAATGTGTGGTTTGATATTAGTTTACTTTCTGCAAGTTAGATATCAGTTACTCAAGTTGTTTATGGTTACTTCCGAAAATCATAGCTGGACTAATGATGAGGGATCGGAAGACAAGTTGATGTAATTTGATTTAGATTTACTTTATTGCAACTTTTGGATTTCTTTCAGCATAGTTTCTTTTGTGTTTAGACAGCAGCAAGAATAGTTTGGTTTCATGCTCACTAGTTCACTGTTTTGATTTATTAGACTAGCATCACCTTTTCATTTCAGCAGCACATTTTCATTTTCTTTCAAGTTTTGTCATTGTATGTTTCAAATTCTTTTTTTTTTTCAGTTTCAAGTTGGTAAATCATTATAGAGGATATCATTTCCTTGAACAAACATAACCATACTTGTTTCCATTTTAGAATTTCCATCTCACCTTAGAAAACCAAAAACGACAAAAAATTAAGAAAAAGGTTATCTTGCACATATGGTGCACCGCACTTCATCAGCTTACAAATCCTGGATTGAAAAATTAAATGAAGAAATTTAGGACACACTAAATTGACCAAACATTTTGGCGCCGTTGCCGGGGAAGTGTAACTAGGTAGCCAATTTCTTAAAAAAAAAAACAAAATCATAAAAGAAGGGAAAACTTGATAACTTCTTGAAGTATGCTCTCCTCTTCCACCTAGCGTGATCTGGAGGATCAGAAAAAAGAGTTATTGGTTTAGTAATTTCTTAAGTATGCTCTCTTCTTGCACCTAGTGTGACCTGGAAGATCAGAAAGAGAATTATTAGCCCAACTTTGATAGGGCCCTTCCACGCTCTGATGGCACACTTTGATAAACTTCAAATGATAAAAACCTCTAACTCGTAAACACTGTAATTGACGAAATTCTGCCTTTCATTAAATTCTGAGGATGGATTACATTCAAAACAGAGTTCTGCAATACGCTTTTACAGTCTTAAGTCTGATTTCTTCAACGTTTTCACTAGCATACTATCTCTAATCAAAATCCTCCTATTTATTAAAATTTACAACCAACAGGCTATTTTCGTTCCTCCCTCATCCTAACTGATTCCAAAATAGTTCGAATCAGTTTAGAGTTCCTAATCTTAAGAAAAAGATCATGTACATTCATTATGACTTCTGATTTTTCTGCTGGATAGGCTGGATTTGACCAGCGTTGACCATAAACTCAGGAGCTTCAAATTCGATGCCAGATAGATTTTCCACCATGTATGTACATCCTAGATCACGTCCTTGCCTTCTATTTCGATTTTCCTTCCATGCCACATGTCACAACATAAACTGATTACAGGAAGTCATTACATCCCGTAATTTTGTTGAAAAATTCCAATTTTTAACATAAAAACTCATAAATTAAATTTAATGTAAAATAACAATTATAATGCTTCATTAATCAATTTCAATGGACTTATGGGGAGTTTATGGAGGAAAATGATAGATAAATGATGGATTTTTAGAAGAAAAGGATAGCAATAAAATAGTACCAACATCTCCCCCAAACTCAATGATTTAGCATGTCCTCATGCTAATCCTGATGTGCTCCCTTTAAATTCTGTTTCTGCTTGTGCCTCTGCTTCTTGTAACAATACATCCACATTCTTCTGAACTCGGGCATTTTTCTGAACTTGGGACTGATGTTTTATATTCTTATATTTTTCCTTGAGAATTTTTTTCTGAGTATAACATTTTATTGCCCAATTGCATATTTCAGTTTGATCAGTCTCAAGTTCTTTGACTTTCTTCTTCAGTTTCTCATTTTTCTACTGTATCTTCTTGCTCTGAGCTCTCAACATTTCATTTTCCTTCTTTATGACCTTCTCTAACATGTTTTCTTCCATCAATTCCTCTTTCAGCTTTTCAATATGTTTCTCTAACCTTTTCTGCTTCTTATTTGTAGGTATTGGTTCTTCCTTTTCTTTCTTATTTCTTTCAGTTTCCATTTCTGCTTCTTGTTCTGAATCACTGCTTTCAATTTCCATTGGTGTACTTGCATTCTGCTCTGGTTGATCATCTTGTGTTTGAATCCTTTTCATTATCCTTGATCTTCTCTTATAAGTAGTGAAGATTTTATCTTTTTCAATTCTCTTGGCAGTTTCTTGCCTCTGCCTTCTTGTCCTTACACTACTGATCGGTTGAGGAACATTGCTTGACTTAAGCTCAGGGTTTTCTTCATCAATATCAATCATCAATTCTGTGCTTCCTTGCTTCTCCTGTTCTTCTTCTCTATCTTTGATTTGATTGTCAATTAAAAATTCTTTCCATGTTTTTCCTCTCCTCTGCAACTCAGATTCAATTAGTATTTTGATCAAACCAAAATGATATAAACTCCTGTCTTCATTACCTTTGTGTTTCTGAATAGTCTTCGACATTTTAGTTAGACTTTGTAAGAGAAAATAGGGCAGACTGATAGTGCGTTGGCCTTTCAAGTGCAACAAAAGTTTTATGTGATAGAGGTATACAATACTATAACGTCCTTCACATGTAACAAATTTTTGAATAATGTATACCATCTCATCCCATGGGTGAATTAACCAGCTTCTAGGAACACCCTTTTTCCAGTTAACAGAAGAAACCCTTGACCTGGACATAAACTGAGTCCATGATTTTTCCCTAAATTGCTTGGTTTTGAAATACTTTTCTCCTTCATGATTGATTTCCAATGTTTGTGCTATTATATCCTCTGAAATTCTAAAAGAGACATTTCCTACTAAAGCTTTCTCTCCATTCAAGGAAAATGCAAATTGCTTCGTAACCTCTTCATTATTTCCATTAAATTTCTGTAGAAAAGGCAACCAATGTTTTTCCTCTAAAATCTTGACACAGTCTTCATGATACTTTAAACTATCAAATTTTTCGCGCTCAGCTCTATTGGTCATTTTTTTTAAAAAAATCTCTGTTCTAACCCCTTTTTTTTTATGCTCAAAAATTCACTCAGGGTTTTCAGCTTGTTACCTCTTTCCTGCGTTCCACTGAGCTGACCTGGTTAACGTCCTCAATTCTCTGAGCTGACTTCTTCAATTACCTGAGCTATTTCCTCAAATTTTGGGCGGAAGTAAAGAAAAACTCTGGATAAGCTTGTCTGCTATGATTTCTCCAACGAAACCACACCTGCTATCTCATCCTTCCTTAAGAAACTCAGAGTCTGAAGATTAAATCTTTAACTAATTTATGAACTCAGAGAAATAAAAATTCAACAACCGACCTTCTTTTTGCTTGATGTCATATGATAGCGCAGAGAGTCTTACTATCATAAGTCATGAGTTTGTTTGCAGAGTCAAATGGCGCATTCAAATCATGAATACAAATGAGCAGTACTAATTTATAGAAGCATAATCATGATACAAACATGTGATGATAACGGATACATTCCATTCCATAAGAAAATTTGAGTCAGAGCATCGTTTTTATAACTCCATCAGTCGAAATGAATGTAATCATGCGTTTTACAAATGTCTTTCTACTGAGCGGACTCTTCATTGAGTGTCTATTAAGCCACTTCTTTGTTGGTACTTTTATTGACAGAGGTTGGATTTAAAAATGATGAGTTTTTGAAGAATGGTTTATGAAAAGGTTTGAAGAGCGTAATAGGGATAGGAAAAAAAAAATAGGCTAAGGTATAAATGGAAATGATCATTTAGAAATAGGCAGAAGGAATAGGAAACAAAGGTTATGGATATAAGGATTTTTGAAATTGATAACAAGCAATAATAATTATCATTTTTGAACAATAAAATAATTTACGAATTTTAAATGTTAAAAATGAAAATTTCAACAATACTTTACACTTGTTGGCTGACAGAATGCTGATTTGGCTTGCACATGTGTGACTGATCTATTTGTATAGGTATGACTGATATTTATTTTTCAAAACAGGTCCCTTTGAAATGAATATAACAGGTCCCTTTAAAATCTGAAGAACCATGTTTGTGAAGCTTCTTTTATCCTTGGTGTTGATGTAGCCTTCGAATTCTGATGATAAGAAACCTTTGACAACTTTGTTGAAGTAGTCTGATGTATCTTTAATGCAGTCTTTAACAGGTCCCTCTGCAATTGGTAATGTTGACATAGTCTTCTGAACAGGTCCCTCTGATATTGGTAATGTTGGCATAGTCTTCTGAACAGGTCCCACTGCATATCTCATTGCTTAAACAGGTCCCTCTAATTAGAACAAAAGCAGCTCTTTTATTGAAATAGTGAATAACTGAAACAAATTCCTTGAAGATTTAAAAATGAGAAGATGAAATAGGAAAGAGAAAAACCACTGATTCTTCTCCCCCACTAAGTGTTTCACTTGTCCTGAAGTCACTATTGATTTGATGAAAAACAGTAAACAAGTAGAACAAGGAATTCTTACCAGCCAAATGATTGGTTTTCCAGTAAGAATTCGGGTTTAGAGTGTGCCAGAGTCTGGTTTTCACATCTAAAACATTATTTATTTTTTATTTTTTTTATTTTTTTATTTTATGTTTTATTTTATATTTTTTTATTTTTAAAAGAAATTGAAATGACTAAGGTAGAGATATCACAGCTGAGGGCTGTGATATCTCAACCTCCTTTTGCTGAGATACAGTTTGAATAAAATCTTCCTTGCTGATGGGTTTATGATAGAGTTTCAGCCTGAGTCCATTGACAATAAAGGTGTTGCCTTCTCCATCAATTGTAGTAAGCTTGACCGATCCATTTTCATATGCTTGAACTATTTCATATGGGCCCATCCAATGTGTTGTAAATTTGGATTTATGGTTTCTGAATTTAGAGTCAAAGAGAAAAGCCCAGTCTCCTTCTTTAAACTGTTTCTTTTTAATGTGTTCATCATGCCACTGCTTCCTCTGTTTCTGCATTAGGATTGTTCTCTCTTCTGCTTACTGCCTCATCTCATCTAACTAGTTCAATTGCATAATTCTCTCCTTTTGTGCTTCATTGAGATCAATTCCTAAATCTACAGCCATTTTATAAGTATGTATCTGAAATTTTATAGGAAGCATTACCTCTTTTCCATACACCAGCTGATATGGTGTAAATCCAGTAGTGTCTTTCCACGTAATTCTATAAGCCCACAGTGCATCTTTAAGCTTTTCCTCCCAATTCTTTCTGTTCATTGCTACTGTTTTAGTGATAATTCCCTCCAAGGTTTTATTTGTTGATTCCACTTGGCCATTGGCTTGTGGATGATAAGGTGTGCTTTTTCTGTGCTTGATTTTATATTTTTCTGTGATATATTGAACTAACCTTGAAGTGAACTGAGTACCTTGATCTGTGACTATCTCCCTAGGTACTCCATACCTTACAAAAATTTCTTCAAAGTGGAAGTTTACCACTGTTTGCTCTGTTGCTCGGACTAATGCTTTTGCTTTAGCCCATTTTGTCACGTAATCAGTACATACTAGGATGTACTTTTTTCCCTTTGATGGTGGATTGATGGGACCTACAAAATCTAGAGCCCATTTTTCAAATGGCTCTAAATGTACTTGGGGCTGAAGTGGCATTTCATCTGAAGCTGTGGGTCTACCAATTCTTTGACAACTGTCAAAACTCTTCACATACTTCTTGGAATCCTTAAAAATAGATGGCCAATAGTAGCCAGGGCTGAGAATCTTGAATGTTTCCTCTTGGCTGCAAAATTCCCACCACACGGTTCGTCATGACAAGATTTTAAAATATCAATTATTTCATCATTTCTTACCCATCTTCTAATAATAATATCATAACCGGTGTAAAATAAATCTCCATTGATCCATGAATATCTAGCACTTTGTTTGATGAGCCTCTTCTTCTCCTTTGTAGTAAAATGTGGAGGTGCCTTTCCTGTGGACAAATAATTGGCTAAGTCAGCATACCATGGATCTACTACTGAAATTGCAAATAGATTTTCATCTGGAAAAGAATCTTCAACCGGAACAATCTCACCTGAGTTCTGCAGTCTCGAAAGAAAATCTGCCACCTGATTCTCCTTACCTGGTCTATATAACACTGTAATATTAAATTCCTGTAGTAATAACAACCATCTGGTAACTCTGCCATTAGTGATTGGTTTATTCATTAGATATTTAATGGCTGAGTGGTCAGTATGTACAAAAACCTCATAACCAGTTATATAGTGTTGGAATTTATTTACAGCGTGTATGATTGCAAGCATTTCTTTTTCAGTGACAGTGTAGTTTAATTATGCAGGTGTTAGATTTTTGCTGATAAAAAAGATAGCATAATTGAAAGACTCTTATTTTTGGCCTAAAGAAGCACCTACTGTAGTATCAGATGCATCTGAAAATATGTGAAATGGTAGGGTCCAGTTAGGTCCTTTTAAGACTGGTGTGGTTGATAGTTTTTTTTTGAGTGTTTCAAAAGCTTTCTGACAATCTTCATTCTAGTTGAAAGGTGTATCTTTTGCTAGAAGTTTAAACAAAGGTAGAGCTATTTTGCTAAAATGTTCAATAAACCTTCTATAATAGCTTGCATACCCAAGAAAACTTCTTACCTCTTTTTGAGTCTTTGGAATTGGCAAATTGACAATGATCTGGATTTTTGATGGATCAAATTTAATGCCTTGAGAAGAAATATAGTGACCCAATACTATCCCTTCATCTAGCATCATAAAACACTTTTCATTGCTCAAGGATAGATTAGCTTCAATACATCTCTTCAAAACTTTCTCAAGATTTTCTAATGAATGCTCAAATGAATTACCATACACCGAAAAATCATCCATATAAACTTCTGTTGGAAATATGATGCAGAGTGTTGTCCTTGATGGCAACCCACTGAATGAAGATGAAGACATGCGACTGTTGACATGTGTTGTCCTTGATGGAAATCCACCTGATGAAGTTATTCTTGACTTGATGGACTTGGTAAATGATGTAAATCTGATGTGATATGATGTTTGTTGACAATATGATGCTAAGTGTTGTCCTTGAAAGGCAACCCACTTGATAAGAAAGATGATGGCAACTTACTTGATGAGTTGTGCTAGAAGATATGTTCTTGATGAAGAAAATATGATGTATCTCTGATGTGCAATGAAGAAAGGAATTCAGAATGTGCTCAAAGTATGATGGAAAAATTATGTCTCTATGAATACGCGGATATGTCTAAAAAGAACGTGATAAGTCGCGTATGGGAAAAAGCGCTCAAAAAGTGCAAATCCAGTGGCCCGTGGTATTGAAGGCTCATGGTATTGATGACTCGTGGTATTGAAGGCTCATGGTATTGATGACTCGTGGTATTGAAGACTCATGGTATTGAAGACTCGTGGTATTGAAGGCTCATGGTATTGATGACTCGTGGTATTGAAGACTCATGGTATTGAAGACTCGTGGTATTGAAGGCTCATGGTATTGATGACTCATGGTATTGTTTTGGCCCATGGTATTGAAAAAGATAAACCTATATAAGGAGAAGAAATTCATTGTGCAAATCACAAGTGTGGGTGCAAGATGTCTGAGCTTGAATGAATACTTCTCTTTGAAGTAGATCTGAATGGAAAGGGTTACACTTGAAGATAAATCTGAATGTATGATGCACCAATGATGAAGAAAGGGATCTAGATCTGAAATGCATTTGTATTTGCTAGATCTGATTATGGAAGACTTAGATCTGTGATGAGGCGAACATCTAGGCGAACATCTGTCTGAAGTGAAAGGGTACGAAATATCTGATCTGTTCTGCTGTGTTTCTGATATCTGATCTGTATTGATAAGTATCTGTTGGTGATGTATGTTTGTGCTTGAAAGTATGGAAAGGGTTCAGTTTGAAAATATGATGAAATGTGGCCCTGTTGTGTTCTATTGAAGGTGTTGGATCCACAGAAATTGACGAAACGTGTCCGTTGCAGTCGAGGGTTGTAAGCCACTGTGGGGTCGTAGCTCTCTTCCGTTGTGAGGTCGGCAATTGATCAGGGGGTCGAGCTCTCTTCCAGTGGTGTCGGCACCAGCCGTGGGTTGAGCTCCTTCCAGAGAGGTCGTAGTAAACGAGCGAGGGGTGCTGTGGTCGGTCGTGTTCCATGCCAAAGACACTTGTTGTAAGATGTTTTCTCTATAATAAAAAATTGAAGGCTGAGCAACTGCAGCGGTGGTTTTCTCTCGAATTGGGTTTCCACCTAAAAATCCTGGTGTTCATGTGTGATGCTTGGTGCGATGGTTTATTCTGTTCTTACTGCACATGTTTACTATTTATGGAACATCTGATGAATGAATAATGGAATGATATAAGCAAAGAACTAATGACATAATTAGGTCTCTGTGTATACGCAAGTTTTATGAAGGATATCCACGTGTATATTCTAGCTGGCTTCAGAAAAGTAGCATATGGGTTTTAGAGCATGAAAAAGTAAAAAGTTTTGAGTATGCAGTAAATACTGATTCACCCCCCCCCCCTCTCAGTATTTTTTCCCAACAATTGGTATCAGAGGAGGTCCTTGTGCAGAAGCTTGATCGCTTAAAGGAGATCCGTCGCAATGGGAAGTCAAGAAGGAGTAATGTCTATAAAGCCACCTCTATTCAATGGAAGAAATCTGATATTCTGGAAGGTACGTACAAAAGCATATCTGCAAAGTCTTGGTGCAGATGTATGGGCAATCGTGGAAGAAGGTTATCAATACTCGGCAAGTATTCCTACTGATGCAGCAGAAAGGAAGAAGTATGAAATCAATGCCAAAGCAGTAAATGTCTTATTAGGAAGCATGTCTGAACCAGAATTTGCTAAAGTAATGCAGCTACATTCAGCAAAAGAAATATGGGACAAAATCATTCTAAGCTATGAAGGAGACACAAAGGTAAAAAGTGCAAAACTCCAAACTCTTAGAATTGAATATGAAAATCTGAAGATGCATAGTGATGAGAGTATTGCCCATTTCTTCTTACGTCTGGATGATATTGTAAATCGAATGAGAAATTTGGGTGAAACCATAACTGATACTACTCTGGTGGAAAAAGTCTTAAGATCTTTGACTTCAAGATTTGACTCTAAAGTTTCAGCTATTGAAGAAAGGCAAGATCTGCAAACGCTCACTATTGTTCAATTACATGGTATTCTGACTGCTTTTGAAATGAGACAAGGAGGTCCTTCTAAAATAAGAGAAGCTGCTTTTAAGGCATCTACAAAAGGAAAGGAAAAGGAAGTTGTCAAAGAATCCAGCTATATATCCGATGAAGAAGAAGCGAATTTCTTGAGAAAGCTCCAACTAGGTACTGGAAGATTCAAAGGTAAGCTTCCCTTCAAATGTTTTGAGTGTGGAAAAGTTGGTCATTATGCTGCTAAATGTCCTTATAGAGAAAAGCATGGTAAAGGGAAAAAATTTGAGAAGAGAAAGAGTTATTATGCAAAAGAAGATGATGATGAAATGTCCAGTGAAGATGAAGAAGATTCTGACCAAGATCTGAAAGTGCTCATGGCTAAGAAGCAAAAGAAGAAGGCTAATGGAAAAGAGATATCTCAGAAAACATGTGCAGCAAAAAATGAAGAAGATGAAACAAGTATTGATTGTTGTTCTTGTGATGCACTTTCCTGTGCATGCAATGGTGAAGATAGTAAAAGTAAAGTTTTGGATCTAAAGGAAGCTATCAAGAAAATTGAAGATCAACAAAGATCATTTAATAAAAGCGAAGCTATCTACAATGAAATGATCTCTCAAATGAAAGATGAAATAGAAATGCTAAATGGACAGGTGGACAAGTATCAAAGGTTTCATACTTATGCATCCAATCGAATTAAAGAACTAGAAGAAGAAATCAACAATCTAAATGCAGATCTCGAAAAATCAAACAAGAAGAATGAAGGACTTGAAGCTGCATTCATCTCTCTACAAACAGATCTTGAAGCATCAAGTAAGAAGATTGAGGAACATCTACAAACATTTGAAAAGGAAGGCCTTGAAGCAGAAATCATCTCTCTCAAAGAAGATCTGGAAAAATCAAATAAGAAGAATGAAGAGCTGGAACAAACATGTGAAGAAAACGAAAATTGGCTGAAAGAAGAGATTCTAAATTTGAAGGATCAAGTAGAAGATGGAAGAAGGAAAGAAGAAAGCATGACAAAACAATGTCAAGCCTTGGAGGTTGAGGTAAACATTCTCAAAGGTAAATTAGAAGAAAAGGTTAAACTTTTGAGGTTTCAAGATAGTACTAACATTTTGGACAATATTCTGAGTAATCAAAGGTCTCCTGCTATCAAACTTGGTCTTGGTTTCCATGAAACCGTTAAAGGAGAATCTAGCTCACAAGGAAGTGCTAAAAATTCAGAGGATGTCAATGCAAAACCTGAAGTGTTGAAAGAAACAAAAGATCGACCAACAATCATGAATTCTCAAAGGAATTCATTCAAGAACGTTGAATGTTTTAAATTTCATAATTATGGGCATGTTGCAGCAAATTGCAGGAGCAGATCATTTCAGCCTCAAACAAACAGTTCCTACATAGAAAGGTACTCTGGTTTCTTCAAGGGATATTGTTTTTCATGTAACAAGTATGGACACAAAGGAGCTGATTGTAAAAGGAGGAAGAATAGAAATACTCATTATGATTCTTATGCTTATTTTTCTGACCACATGAGATGTTATGCTTGTAATAAGTATGGACATGTAGAAAAGGAATGCAGGATGAACAGATCTGGGAAAGTGGACAATTTTCAGCACACAGTTGGAAAGCTCAAGAAAATTTGGAAAAAGAAGGAGGACCGATCAGAAACGTAGGGAATTCTGACCCTACTGCAGTCATCCACTTCTGAAGCTTACTTCTCTGATTGACTGCATGAACGATGTGAGATACATTATGAGATCTATTAATGTATCGTCACAAGGGGAGCAATGCATGATGACTCTCATGGTTGATTTGATTATTCTGGTTATGTTTACTTCTGACAGCGCATCTGATGTAGAAAGGACAGGTACATGAGGTACAAGCTCAAGAAGAAATGAAGGAAGATGGAAATTTTCTATGCTTCACTTTCCATACGCAGGTTCCATTAACTAAAGTCGCGTATACACGCGAGTTCCAGAAGACGCAGTCGCGTATACATTGATGATAAGAAAATTTATCTGATAGCTGAAGATCTAAAGCAGAGGTCCAGGGGGAGCATCAGTCTGACTACTGATGATTGCACTGTTAGCATCATTCTAGTTATACTCATGATAATTAAATGATACATGGGTTCTTGTGTTGAAGATTATGGATGAAGCCTGGTTGCTTTATGATGAAGAGCATTCGTTGCTGAGATGAAAGTCTTAGTATTCAGAGATAAGGACAGATCATGCAGAGATGGTTGCTGATGACTTACTGATAAAGGTATTTAGGATTGCACAAGTTAAGCAAGAGCACTGGTTTAGAGGGAGTACTAATGATTGCATTGTTGGCAATATGACTGCCTATTCTTTGGTTATTGTGATACTCATGGTCAAAATGATGATGAATTGGTACATGGTTTATTATGATGAATTTTTGAGCCCGGGTTGCTGATAAGTATCTTTTGTGCTCACACATGGGTGAGTTGGATGATTCAGAAATAAGAAGAGATCATGCAGAGTATGTTACTATGGTTGAGAGATCCTTTGTCTACATATGGTACTTCATGTTAGATCTTGAAGATCTTGATGATGTTGGACCACATGGATGATTACTTGTGAAGATGTTGGAAAGATTGTATTGAAGCTGCAAAGAATCTGAAGACTTGGTCGCTATTATGCTACCACCATTGGATGACACTTGAAGACACAACTACATTGTTCTATCCATCTGTAGTCCAGGGAACCAGTCTAATATCTCAGAATGAAGCTGAACACTGTCTTTTCCTCACAGAGGATCAGATCTGGTCAAAATATAGAAGATGGCATTGGATACGCAGGTTTCATGAAACACAGTCGCGTATCTACGCGAGTTCCTGCACATAAAACCGCGTATGGTTGGTTGCTGACAATTCTTGGTTGGTTCAGCTCTCTTCAGCACAGCTACAGTGCTGTTTGGTATCTCTGGTGGTGTTCTAGTTCTCATAAATCTGTTTCTAATGTTTTGATGAAGATGCCTTGATGATTTGTTGGTGAAAATGTTCAGGTTGCACAAACTAAGGGGGAGCCTTAGTCATATGAAAAGGATGCATGGATGCACAGATTCAGGGGGAGCATTAGTGTTGCTGAGTATAATTCATTGTTGGCATTATGATGGTTATGTTATATGATCTCTCTTGAGGTCTTCTTGGTGTTGGTCATAAATGGTCATATTTATATTTTGGTGAAAAGGTCTTGTTGAGACCCATGTTGTAAAATTGTAATATTCAGTCATGTAAGGACTTGTCAATTTGTAAACCCACTTGTTTGGGTAGCTGAGTCATGTTTGTAAACCCACTTGGTTGGGTAGCTGAGTCACATTTGTAAACCCACTTGGTTGGGTACTTGACTCTTCTATGTAAATCCACTTGGATGAATCTTTGATGTAAGTATGAGTCATTAGGTGATAGGAATGTCATAGAGTCATGTACTTCATTGAAAAATATGTTTGAAGATTCAGCATGAACTCAGGGGGAGCTTGGTCACTTCAGTATACATCAGATCTGCAGAACGCTTCTTCTACATGAGGAGAAAAGGGGGAGAGTATGTTGTTATGGATCCGCCCGTTGCCCTTGATGTCAAAGGGGGAGAGTGACATAGTGTTTGAATGAAGATAATGATGTGCCCTTTGCCCTTGATGTCAAAGGGGGAGAATAACATGGTGTTTGAATGATGCCAAAAATGGAGAGAGTGACATGGAAAATAGGGAGAATGACATGGTGTCATTGTACTATTATTGTACTTATCTGTTGTGGTAACCAAACACCATCATGGTTGCCATCAAGTCCAAAGGGGGAGATTGTTGGAAATATGATGCAGAGTGTTGTCCTTGATGGCAACCCACCGAATGAAGATGAAGACATGCGACTGTTGACATGTGTTGTCCTTGATGGCAATCCACCTGATGAAGTTATGCTTGACTTGATGGACTTGGTAAATGATGTAAATCTGATGTGATATGATGTTTGTTGACAATATGATGCTAAGTGTTGTCCTTGAAAGGCAACCCACTTGATAAAGATGATGGCAACTTACTTGATGAAGTTGTGCTTGCTAGAAAATGTTCTTGATGAAGAAAATATGATGTATCTACAGTGTGCAATGAAGAAAGGAATTCAGAATGTGCTCAAAGTATGATGGAAAAATTATGTCTCTATGAATACGCGGATATGTCTAAAAAGAACGTGATAAGTCGCGTATGGGAAAAAGCGCTCAACAAGTGCAAATCCAGGGGCCCGTGGTATTGAAGGCTCATGGTATTGATGACTCGTGGTATTGAAGACTCATGGTATTGAAGACTCGTGGTATTGAAGGCTCATGGTATTGATGACTCGTGGTATTGAAGACTCATGGTATTGAAGACTCATGGTATTGAATGCTCATGGTATTGGTTTGACTCGTGGTATTGAAGGCTCATGGTATTGGTTTGGCTCGTGGTATTGAAGGCTCATGGTATTGTTTTGGCCCATGGTATTGAAAAAGATAAACCTATATAAGGAGAAGAAATTCATTGTGCAAATCACAAGTGTGGGTGCAAGATGTCTGAGCTTGAATGAATACTTCTCTTTGAAGTAGATCTGAATGGAAAGGGTTACACTTGAAGATAAATCTGAATGAATGATGCACCAATGATGAAGAAGGGGATCTAGATCTGAAATGCATTTGTATTTGCTAGATCTGATTATGGAAGGCTTAGATCTGTGATGAGGCGAACATCCAGGCGAACATCTGTCTGAAGTGAAAGGGCAAGGAACATCCGTCCGTTTCGGGCCGTGTTTCTACATTCGTATCCGTGTTGATGGGCATCTCTGTTGGTGATGTATGTTTGTGCTAAAAAGTATGGAAAGGGTCCAGTTTGAAAATATGATGAAATGTGGCCTGCAAGTTGTGTTCTATTGAAGGTGTTGGATCCAGTGTGAAAATTGATGAAACGTGGTCCAAGGTGGTGCTGAAGGTTGTAGCCTTCGCCCAACAGCCTTCCGTGAGGCTGGTAAACGAGATTCGGGGGTCGAGCCTTCCGTGTAAAACAAACGCAGCCGGGGTTGATTCCCTTCCGCAGGCCGGTAAAATCCAGCCAGGTGGGTGCCTCTGCAGGCCGGGCCAAGTCTCGCGCTCAAAGACACCCCACAGTAAGATGTTTTCTCTATAATAAAATATTGAAGGCCGAGCAACTGCAGCGGTGGTTTTCTCCCGACTTGGGTTTCCACCTAAAAATCCCGGTGTTCATGTGTGATGCTTTGTGTGATGGTTTATTCTGTTCTTACTGCACATGTTTACTGTTTATAGAACATCTAATGAATGAATGATGGAATGATATAAGTGAAGAATTAATGGCATAATTAGATCTCTGTGTATACGCAAGTTTTATGAAGGATATCCGCGTGTATACGCTAGTTGGCTTCAGCAAAGTAGCGTATGGGTTTTAGAGCATGAAAAAGTAAAAATTTTTAGTTTGCTCTAAATAATGATTCACCCCCCCCTCTCAGTATTTTTTCCCAACAATTGGTATCAAAGGAGGTCCTTCTGCAGAAGCTTGATCGCTTGAAGGAGATCCGTCGCAATGGGAAGTCAAGAAGGAGTAATGTCTATAAAGCCACCTCTATTCAATGGAAGCAATCTGATATTTTGGAAGGTACGAACAAAAGCATATCTACAAAGTCTTGGTGCAGATGTATGGGCAATCGTGGAAGAAGGTTATCAATACCCGGCAAGTATTCCTACTGATGCAGCAGAAAGGAAGAAGTATGAAATCAATGCCAAAGCAGTGAATGTCTTATTAGGAAGCATGTCTGAATCAGAATTTGCTAAAGTAATGTAGCTACATTCAGCAAAAGAAATATGGGACAAGATCATTCTGAGCTATGAAAGAGATACAAAGGTAAAAAGTGCAAAACTCCAAACTCTTAGAATTGAATATGAAAATTTGAAGATGCATAGTGATGAGAGTATTGCTCAATTCTTCTTACGTCTGGATGATATTGTAAATCGAATGAGAAATTTGGGTGAAACCATAACTGATACTACTCTGGTGGAAAAGGTCTTAAGATCCTTGACTTCAAAATTTGACTCTAAAGTTTCAGCTATTGAAGAAAGGCAAGATCTGCAATCGCTCACTATTGTTCAATTACATGGTACTCTGACTGCTTTTGAAATGAGACAAGGAGGTCCTTCTCAAATAAGAGAAGCTGCTTTTAAGGCATCTACAAAAGGAAAGGAAAAGGAAGTTGTCAAAGAATCCAGTTATATATCCGATGAAGAAGAAGCGAATTTCGTGAGAAAGCTCCAACTAGGTACTGGAAGATTCAAAGGTAAGCTTCCCTTCAAATGTTTTGAGTGTGGAAAAGTTGGTCACTATGCCGCTAAATGTCCTTATAGAGAAAAACATGGTAAAGGGAAACAATTTGAAAAGAGAAAGAGTTATTATGCAAAAGAAGATGATGATGAAGTGTCCAGTGAAGATGAAGAAGATTCTGACCAAGATCTGAAGGTGCTCATGGCAAAGAAGCAAAAGAAGAAGCCTACTCGAAACAAGGAGATACCTCAGAAATCATGTATAGCAAAAAATGAAGAAGATGAAACAGGTATTGATTGTTGTTCTTGTGATGCACTTTCCTGTACATGCAATGGTGAAAATAGTGTTATGGATCTAGAAGAAGCTCTCAAGAGTAAAGTTGAATATCAACAAAGATCATTTAATAAGAGAGAATCTATCTACAAAGAGATGATCTCTAGAATGAAGGAACAGATAGAAATGCTAAATGGACAGGTGGAAAAGTATCAAAGGTTTCATACTTATGCATCCAATCAAATTAAAGAACTAGAAGCAGAAATCAACGATCTAAATGCAGATCTCGAAAAATCAAGCAAGAAGAATGAAGGACTTGAAGCTACAATCATCTTTCTACAAACAGATCTTGAAGCATCAAATAAGAAGAATGAAGAACCCCTGTCATTTGAAAAGGAAGGCCTTGAAGCAGAAATCATCTCTCTCAAAGAAGATCTGGAAAAATCAAATAAGAAGAATGAAGAGCTGCAACAAACATGTGAAGAAAACGAAAATTGGTTGAAGGAAGAGATTCTAAATCTGAAGGATCAAGTAGAAGATGGAAGAAGAAAAGAAGAAAGCATGACAAAGCAATGTCAAGCCTTGGAGGTTGAGGTAAACATTCTCAAAGGTAAATTAGAAGAAAAGGTTAAACTTTTTAGGTTTCATGATAGTACTAACATTTTGGACAATATTCTGAGTAATCAAAGGTCTCCTGCTATCAAACATGGTCTTGGTTTCCATGAAACTGTTAAAGGAGAATCTAGCTCACAAGGAAGTGCTAAAAATTCAGATGAAGTCAATGCAAAACCCGAAGTGTTGAAAGAGACAAAAGATCGACCAACAATCATGAATTCTCAAAGGAATTCATTCAAGAACGTTGAATGTTTTAAATGTCATAATTATGGGCATGTTGCAGCAAATTGCAGGAGCAGATCATTTCAGCCTCAAACAAACAGATTCTACTCTGAAAGGTACTCTCGTTTCTTCAAGGGATATTGTTATTCATGTAACAAGTATGGACATAAAGCAGCTGATTGTAAAAGGAGGAAGAGTAGAAATACTCATTATGATTCTTATGCTTATTTCTCTGGACACATGAGATGTTATTCTTGTAACAAGTATGGACATGTAGAAAAGGAATGCAGGATGAACAGATCTGGGAAAGTGGAAAATTTTCAGCACACAGTTGGAAAGCTCAAGAAAATTTGGAAAAAGAAGGAGGACCGATCAGAAACGTAGGGAATTAACGCATCGCGCTCATCCGTTCGGTGATAGATCAATAACGCAGAACGATGTGACAAGATTATGAGATCTATTAATGTATCGACACAAGGGGAGCACGTGCATGATGACTCTCATGGTTGATTTGATTATTCTCGTTATGTTTACTTGACAAACAAGATTCCGACAGAAAGGACGTGCATATGAGGTACAAGCTCGTAAAGAAATGAAGGAAGATGGAAATTTTCTATGTCACTTTCCATACTATTTTCCATTAACTAAAAGTCACAGATACACGCGAGTTCCGTGAAGCCGCAATGGGTATACTGATGTGATAAGGAAAATTTATCTCATTTATAGTCAAGATCTAAAGTGTAGAACCAGAGCATCATCGATCGCCGATGATTGCACTCATACATTATTCTGGTTATACTCATGATAATGAAATGATACATGGGTTCTTGTGTTGAAGATTATGGATGAAGCCTGGTTGCTTTATGATGAAGAGCATTCGTTGCTGAGATGAAAGTCTTAGTATTCTTGAGGGATAGTTCTTTAATTGCTTTAGTATATATCGGAATGTATTTTATGGCTTGGAGTAGTGGAATTTTTATATAGACATTCTTCAGCTCATCTAAAGCATCAAACTGTGGTAAAGATATGGGAAGTTTCGCTTGGATCAATCTTTCTGGAAAAGGTGGTGGCTGTAATGGTTGGATTTGTTTATTTTTGATGTCATCATTTTGTTTCTTTGGAGTTTCATTTTCATTGTTTTTGTTTTCTTCTTGTTTCTCAGCTATGGGAAGTTCATTTTGAAGTACCTTACCAAACCTCAACTCAATATTTTGTAAAGGTAATGTGGGATATGATGGTCCCTCATCTACACTGTAAGCCGGTCTTTCTTCTCTATTATTTCGATTTGGTACAGGTTGAGTAGGAATCTGAGTGGGTCTAGGAGGTTGGTTAGATGGAAGTTGTAATTGGGGTGAATTTATTGGTGGAGGAGCAGGAAATGTTTGTTGAATGTTTTGGGGTTGATGGACAACTTGCTGCTGAGGATATTGCTGATATGTTTGAGGATACTGCTGATATGGCTGATGATACTGTTGATATGGTTGAGGATATGATGAGTATGGTTGAGGATATGATGAGTATTGCTGAAATGGTTTCCATTGTTGTTGTGGGTAATTTTGGTGTTGCCATGGCATGGGTACATTCCAAGAATTTTGAACATACATTTGATCTTGTGCGGGAAATTGCAAATTCTGGTTTGGAAACATACCTGGAGGTGGAGGTCTTGGCTGCCATGGTCTCTTGGCACCCATGAAATACACATTTTCCATATCTGCATTGACTTCCAAGTTACAATTCTGCAAAATCTTGATTTTAGAACAATGAAATATATGATGATTTTCAGTACAAAAAGCACACACTTGAATGTTTTCTAAAGGACAATCTTTCAAAGCATGTTTCTTCCGGCATTTTGGACAAAAGACAGCCATTAATTGATCTTCTTCTTCTTGTCTTTTCTTTGCTTTCAGAGTGTCAATTTGATTTCCTAAGGTGCTTACTAGGTCTGTTTTTAATTCTTCTAATAAGTTTCCTATTTCAGCCCTTGTGACACTAGCTGAAGCAGATTTTGTGGCTTTAGATGATATAGCTCTTTTTCCATTTCTAGCTTTGCTCCTGAAATACTTTTCAAATAAGTCAACAATTTCATCGAAAGGTAAGGTGGAAATATCACCTTTTCCCATCAAATTAAGATCATCTAAGTATTCCTCTCGAAGCCCTTCAAAAATATTGTTCTAATCAGATCAAGAGACATGGTTCTATGTTTTGATTTTTGTAAATTGTAGACAAATCGTTCCAAATACTCCTCTAAACTTTCATCCTCTTGTTGATTCATTCTGAAGATATCATCTTTAGAATCTTTCGATCTACAATAAGGTTGGTATTTCTTTAGGAATATTTTTCTCATGCCATCCCAATCAGTTATTGCATGTTCACCAAGTCCCATGAACCATCTTAATGCTGATGCCTTTAATGTTGCTGGGAAGAGTCTAAGCCTATGGGCATCATCTGTGTAACCATATGTTCAGCATACTATGTCAAATTCAAATAAGAATGAATCTGGATCTTCTGAAGCCATGCCATAAAAATTTGGTAACACAGATGGAGGTATGTTTTTCATTTTGATTTCCTCATCATGATTTTCTCCTGGTTCTTGAATCGGAAATTTAAAGGTTGAATCTTCCTCCTCTCTTTGATCTTGGTCTTGTTTTTGTTTCAGTTCAAGCTCTCTCTGTCTTCTTCTTTCCTCTTGCTGTCTCTCATATTCTCTAAGTTTTTCAGGAGTGGGTCCTCTTGCTGATCCTCCTCCTTCCTCAGCCATTTTGATAGGTTCCTCTATTGTTTTAAGTTCTTGTTCAGTGTCACTTGTTTCAAAAAGAAGTTGTTGTGTTGGTTTTTCTCCTAATTGAATTTTTTCAAAATCAGTAGGTTCAAGGAGAGATTGTTGAGTTGTTTTGCTGCTTTCTCTTGTTATAGAGGATTCAGGGAGATGTTTCTTCTTTGCCTCGTATGCCAATAAAATTTGTCTCTCTATAAGTGTAAGTCTTTGGCCTGATTTTTGTTTATCCTCTAATTCTTGTACAGTGACTTTCCCAGCTGGAGTTGTGTGTTTAATTCTTTCTAAAGGGTCTGCTCCTAATGGTGGGTTAGTTCTTGGATGGGGGGTTTTTATGAATCTGCCTTTATCATCTCTAGGTCTAGACATATGTAGACATGACTTCTACAATGATGAATTAAAATTAAATCTATGTTTTTGTTTGTTTTTAGTTTTTTTTTAGAACTCCTCTAGTTGCGCCTCCCCGGCAATGGCGCCAAAATGTAAAGACCAATCTAGGATTCTAGATTAGACTCAATTTAATGTCGACCAAGGTAGGTAGTCTTAGAGGCACATCTAATATTTATAGACCTAAAAGGATTTGTTCTGTTTGTCTAAATAATTGCCTACTGTGACAGGCTCTAATACTCTCTTACAAGAGCTTGAAATGTAGTTCCTTTCACACTTTAAATGCTTATGTTATCTAATTTAATCTACTGATTCAAAGACAAAGTGTTACTAGTCTGAGTTTTTAATCTCTTTACAAAGATATGTTTCACAAAAAATCTTTCAAGATAACACACTAAGCATATTAAAAATCAAATTCATGAAAACAGAGTTCATAGAAATGTTTTGAAATTCAATGCTCGATTAAACATTTTACAAGGACTGATTCAATAATTTTGCAATTGAATTTTCAAGCTACTACTATGAATCATAAAATAACAATCTCAAGAACTTCTAATTAAATGAATGAACTTACAAGCGAATGAAATGGAATAAAATGTTGTTCAGATCTGAATACTAAATTCTATGAAACATAAAACATAAAAGAAAGTGTACCAATCCTCACGTAGGGCCCTTCCACGCTCTGATGGCACACTTTGATAAACTTCAAATGATAAAAACCTCTAACTCATAAACATTGTAATTGACGAAATTCTGCCTTTCATTAAATTCTGAGGATGGATTACATTCAAAACAGAGTTCTGCAATACACTTTTACAGTCTTAAGTCTAATTTCTTCAACGTTTTCACTAGCATACTATCTCTAATCAAAATCCTCCTATTTATTAAAATTTACAACCAACACGCTATTTTCATTCCTCCCTCATCCTAATTGATTCCAAAACAGTTCGAATCAATTTAGAGTTCCTAATCTTAAGAAAAAGATCATGTACATTCATTATGACTTCTGATTTTTCTACTGGATAGGCTGGATTTGACCAACGTTGACCATAAACTCAGGAGCTTCAAATTCGATGCCAAAGAGATTTTCCACCATGTATGTACATCCTAGATCACGTCCTTGCCTTCTATTTCGATTTTCCTACCATGCCACATGTCACAACATAAAATGATTACAGGAAGTCATTACATCTCGTAATTTTGTTGAAAAATTCCAATTTTTAACATAAAAACTCATAAATTAAATTTAATGTAAAATAACAATTATAGTGCTTCATTAATCAATTTCAATGGACTTATGGGGAGTTTATGGAGGAAAATGATAGATAAATGATGGATTTTTAGAAGAAAAGGATAGCAATAAAATAGTACCAACACCTGACATCATTTCTCCATCAGAAATAAACCATAGGGTCCTCATACCCAACCAATTTTATCATCACCTCACCCTGCATATGATAAACATCCGCGATGGTCGGTAGAGCCTCCCCTCCACGGCGATCGTCATCCCAAGTAGACCGTTCGTCACCCCACAAGTGGTGCCATGGACATACCATTTCTAGTCCGTGAAGCACCTCATGCCCATCCATATACCATGCATAAGGTCAAGTTCACCATTTAAGCCAACCCTCTTCCCGAATGATCGGGTTCTACAAGCAGAATGAAAGCGCACCTCCGTGCACCGCATTTGGCCCACCATACCTCCATCAACATTAACCCATTTGTGACATCTTCTGCTTCATCAACCCCGCACATGAGACCAACCAATTAGACCCCTACCCCCAGAAAAACACATCCTCACACCATCAAGTGAGCGACCCTCTTTCATGTTTTGGGGTAGGTGTCTCTGTGTTTTGTACAAACCAAACCCCATTATTTTATTCTTTTGGTAAGTGTACAAATATCACAAACAACGCCCTTCGCCTCTTCGCCCTCATATTTCACTTTTTCCTCCCATGGCAGCAGTCTCCCATCTCCCTTGGTCGAAGTATTTCATACCCTCCATACATGCACCATTACGACAATCATAGCCAGTTCACACCCGCCCTGGAAGTCCTACCGACTCCAGGGATTTTTCCCTTTAGAAATACCTATGAATGATGCCAAGCTGCTCAAATATACTTTGAACTCAGGCCACTGAATCCCCATCATCCATTTTCAGCTACCGCTCACCAACATGCCTATGTTAAACCCATTATGGTTTGGTTAAGGCTTCCTTTTTGTCAACATCAACACCTCTTTTCCAAAAAGGAAGTGGTACCTTGGATGACCCCTCCCCATGTAAAGGGGTATCCTCAGGTGGCACTATGGGAGACATCATTTTCCATAGATGTCATCGATCCTCTTGACCTTCGACTACAGCAAAAGATTTCATGTCACCATGGTATCGTACCTTACCACCATTTCACTTTGATCAAAATCTATCGAAGACCGTGCCTTTATAAGCGTCTCTGACAATAATGCTTACATGAGAAGGTCCCAACCAGTACATATGCGTACATGGTGCAATGATATGCCATACCAAGATTACACATATGGGTACCACATTTCACCTATCGTCAAAGAAAAAAAACGCCCCTGAGGGTGTCAGCAGTCGTCGTTAGTAACCACCAACATCACTACCATAGTAGTGACACAAACAACACATGTATCTGTCAATTTTGTTTAACTAGCCATAGCATCATGAGCATGGGACATGCCCGCCTCGTTGAAATTTTGCAAATATGTTATATATTTTGTCTGCTTGCGGGAGGTCCCTTAGGCCGTGGTTATCTCAGATCCAGTGCAAGGTGTTGTCTCTTCTATACGCAGGTATCACGCTCTCTCTCTCTCTCTCTCTCTCTCTCTCTGTGCATACGATACAAAAAAGAAACTATAATGTATTTCGGCTATACAATTCTTCCTAGACCTCACACATTAGGGGGCATCTGTTAACACTGGAAAATCGTACAGCAGAAAACGACATCAGTCAATGTAGATCCTAAGGATTTACAGGACATGGATACATTATGGAATCAAAAGTATTAAGAATATCTAAGGTTTTGAGCAATTCAAGATTGAACTAGTCATAAATGATCGAATGCATGCTTCTTCCTTCAAGAAGAGCACCTTCTGCGTGCACTGGAGCCTGATAAGCGTGCATTCCTGGAAATGGAAAAAAGTCCCTTTTCGAGACGACAAGCAAGAAAATGACAGTTTCTCCTTATGTGAAAGCCACCTAAGGACAACACCAACGCCTCCTTAGGCCTTGTGTGAGCACACAAAAGCATATTTTAGCCCACAATGGAATATTTACCCTCCCTTGGGTCACTATCCACCATGTACCAAGGGAGGGAAGGAGGTTTGAAAGCTCACCTATATAAACCCTCAAAGATATGAACAATATGTGATCACAAGGTTATGCTGGCCAAAGTTTCCCAAGAAAAACCAGCTATTTGTGTGAACCAAGGAGCAAGAGCTGAAGAAGAGGACTCGATTGTTGGCCACCCAACAATCTTAGCCCATTGCAGCAGAGAGAGAGAGAGTTGAACTGCGTCAGAAGGCAGAACTTGAAGGACAAACATCCTTGCGTCGGGTCCTGAGCCTCTGCCTAGGCCCTTCGGCAAGTGGGTAAGATTTTTTTTCATTCCAAGCATTCAATAAAAAGAAAGCCATCGAGCCGTTGTTTACCTTGTTATTGTTTGGAACTCTCTATTTAGCTTCTTTTTGTGTTTTCAGTTTTACTTTTTTAACAGAGCATACTTAAGTATATTACTTCATTTTAAGTCTTATACTTCTGATCTCCCCCCAGGTACTACCTGTTACTTATGGTTTAGAGAAAATACCACATTCTCTAAATGCGTGTGATTTCATACACCCGTGTGTCAAATCCACCACAACAGTAATTGTTGATGCGCACGTGGATGCAAATGTATTGATTAGATCTGTTAATGATAGTAGCTTTTTTATGGTTAGTTTCTGATTATACTGTTAAAATCCTGATAATAGGCTTGTGCTATGCGAACCTGATAGCTTCAACATAGATCTACCTTGATTACCTACTCTCTCCCAGGGTGCGGAAACCTGGTTCCAACACCCTCCCATACTACTTCGGGTGAGACCATGGCTTGCGAAATTAGGTCATTTACAAAAGGGCCAGTAGTATAGGGGTTTGTTGGCAAACCTTAACCTTCGAACCTGGGTCAAGAACCCTCAAGCCAACAAATCTGAATTGGCACAATTATGAGAACTTTCATTTTTGAGCTAATTTTTTCCCCTGATCCAGATTCTAATCAGACATCAACAACAAAAATTGCTAAATTGGATACACAGTCTAGTGATGTAGCAATAAAATTATCAAAGGCCATAGGAGACTTGACACCAAAGGTTCAGGAGATTGAGAAACTCAGCATACAATTACATAAGCTACAAGAGAAAAAACTGAAAATTGACAATGCTTATTTAGCTTAAATCCAGAAGAATTTTATGCTAACAAAGAAAAAAACAACTTGTGAAAATGAACCTCCAATTTCTCAGACCATTGCTTAAGAAAAAGAAAACATTTTGGTTAATATTAATGAATCAATGATTGAATTGTGGTCTTCAATTGAGATTATTTTTTAGCAGGAATAATTGTTATAGAAATCAAAGGAAGTGGTGGTAGAAGTAAATACAGACAAGGACGACAAACCAGGATATGCTACAAGGATAATCACAGAGTTCTAAATTCTAAGACAAAATAATAGCTTGAAGATTATGAAATTTAATATAGAATTGAAGTTGTCTTGGAGGTGAGAAATGTGCTCTATAAAAGGAATTTAATGCTACAGCTAGAGAATAAATGTCACAATTTAGAAGTTCAAATTAAAATAATTCTCAGGAAATTTAATATTTTACATCAGAAATTACTTCCAAGTCTGCAGTGTATAGGTAATAAATTAATTCCACTGGAAGAATATCAATGTAGGTTGCATGATATAGCCATAAACCAAGCCAAATTTTCCAAATTCAAAGGAACTATCACTGAAAAATATTTCATGGAAGCTTTAAGTTATGATTTATTAATCCAACATGAAATCAAGCATATGTTCATAAGTAAGCCCACTTTTGAGAAATACAATGAAGTAGATGAATCATACAGAAGATTAGTGAAATTTTCTATCCCTAATACGAAAATATGGGAAAAGAGGCATGAGCTCATCGAATGAGAAGATAACCAAATTTTCAGCAACAAGATATAGGTTTTCAGGAGCAGAGAATAGAATTCCAAGAACATGAAGCAGAACATCAGCTTTACATCTCCAGTAACCAGAAGTACTCGAATTTTGTGCAAGATGTCAAATCAGTTCAAATTTCCTAATTTCTAGTTCTATTTTTGTAAAAAAACCCAAATAAGTTTGGATGAGATATTGTGTAATAAATTTTGATTTCAAGTCCAGATATTTTGAAGGAAAATATATTAGTAGTTTTTAATTCGAAGTATGAAAGGGTTGAACCCTTGTGATAAGCCATTGAACATGATTGTAATTCTCTAAAAATTTTCTGAGATTAATAGAAAGATTATGGACTCATTTTGAAGCAACTTGTGTTTTCTTGTGAGTTTTTCTAGTTTCTTATTATGTTCCATATTTATTTATTTATACACATGTTCAAAGAAAATAGGAAGTATAGGTAAGATAAGATTGGATATCAATCTTTCTGAAATCCCCTGCAAAGTTATAATCAATTAACAAAATCAATTAATTGAAACTATTTTTTTTAGTTAATTCCTCTACATAATTTAATTGCTGCTTCCTTTTATATTTAAATATGCTATGTTTTGCTGTAAAAGGATTTTATATGAATCATCTATATAAGACAAGTTAAATACTCTATTTGAACATTTAAGGAATTATGTATATCATCTTAAATTTCTACCTTTCAAAGACAATTTCAAGCTCAATTTTGTTAAAGGTGAGGAATTAAGCCTTATATTATATCAGAAATAATTAGGATTTCCATATGTTTAACAGTTTCAAGCATTGGTTATCCAAACCAAATCAAACAACATTTCATATGCTTTGACACAGTTCCTTAGCCTAGAATTTTCTACAAAGGACAAGACATCCCATATCTAGTCACTTGTGCCCGAGGTCTACAATAAGTGGCAATGTAATCCTTTACTAACTCTCCTCCACTTCTCCCTCCTAGAAGAGAGATGGGGGAACCCAGCATAGAAAAACCTGTCATAAAGTATATATCTCCCACTTTGATCTCAAGTAGATGTTCCCCTAACCTGAATGCCTGTACATGTACATCCCATGAAAGAACTAGGAACTTGAGTAATTAAATTTGTTGCCTCATGTTGAGTAACCAGAAGAATTTCAACAAACCACATTTTTTGAGTTCATGAATGGTGACAGGATGTTTGCTTCATTCATGTCATGTTCTTCATGTTCTCTCTCTCCACACAAAATCCATTTTGTGTTGATGAGTTCCTAAAACATCAATAAGACACTAATTAGGATCTTTTTCATGCAAAAAACTAGACAAATTTTGAGAAAAAATGGAAATTTTAGCTGAGGAATTGAGCCCAACGTGGCCCCAGAAGGGATTAAAGAGGGTTGCACCCATGTATGTAGTGAAATGTTTCCTAGATGCAATGCAATTTTTGACAGGTTTGGCATGCCTTGGTCCTAGGGCAAGTTTTTGGAACCCTCGGGCTCTCAAAAATCCATAAAACTTGCATGAAATCACAAAAAGGAACCATAAATTGAAAGAGAAGAGTCTTAGCTCATACTTGGAACTAACAGAATTGAAAATGATCCACCAGATTGACCGTAATCAATTGTAGAAGATTGAGCGAAAAAAGGGCCCAAATCTCTCACTATTGAAGGTGAATGTCAAATGGTAAAAATGAATAGTCATTTTCATTACTTATGGTCGTTTTTCCATTATTTATCATGTTTAATGTTTTGACCTAGTAATTTTTCATTTTTTATCATGAAACATGTATGTTTGATCTTTTTTGTGGTGTTTTGATCAGGTCGACAGTTGTTTAATGGATTTTTTCATGTTTCCACAGATCATTTTGACTAAGGAGTACACTTTTATCACTTTTTCAGACTCCATAAACACCCAAAAAAGAAACCCCCTAGAGTCCTCTTTCAACTCTTTTCAGGCTCCCAAAACATGAAAATATTCTCAAGCACTTGAATTTTCAAGCTCGTTAAAGTAAATGAAAATAAGTATACTCAGTATAAGTTTAACCATTCAAATTAGGGTAATTTTGAGGTCTAAAATGGGCCTCCTAAGGAAATTATAAAATAATAGTGGAAATAATAAAATAATATTAGATTACATCATAAAATTTTAGAGGGGAAAATAAAAAAACTACTTTTTCAACTCGTATTTTCAACTTATCTCCCTATGGGTTTACTCAAATTTTGAGTGGGAACACTCATTGGATGCAAAATTTGATTCCTCATCCAAGGAGTACCCATGTTGCATACTTTAGAAGGGCCCTGCTACACTAAAAATGAGAAATACATGAAAAACGTGATTGCAATCACTTTTTTTTATGTATTTCTCATTTTTCATGTAGCGGGGTCCATCGAAAGTATGTAACATGGTACTCCTTGGATGAGGAATTAAATTTTGCATACAACGAGTACTCCCGCTCGAAATTTTAGTAAAACCTTAGGGAGATAAGTTGAAAATACAAGTTGAAAAAGTAGTTTTATTATTTTATTATTTTTTAATCTTTTTACGTTTTCACCCAAAAAAATGGTGAATCATCCCCCATGGTTGACATCATCATCTTGAATCCTATTGGTTCTTATAAAGTTTATTTTGGTTGTGCATTTTTCTTAGGAGGCCCATTTTAGACCTCAAAAGTTCTCTAATGTTCCAGATTGAGATAAATTATTTACGAAAAAGGAATACCTTAGTCGAATATGGCTAGGAGGTTCTCGTGAGTATTGTTTTCTGACTTTTCATACTCGAGGGACTATCAACGAAAAGGAGCATCTAGAATTTTATTTTTTTCTTCTTTTTCAAACTCTCTAAACATGAGAAATATGTTGAGATTACCTTCTTTGGACTCATTAAAAAATCAAACAACAATGGACTTTTTGAATATGACAAGGTCGAACTACTCCTTCTCAGGTTTTTTTAAACATACTTGGAGGGATTCATCTAAAGGGTGAACTTACATATCAAGCATAGGCTATCCTCCTCAATATTTTAAAAAAATAAAGAGGTACTGACCAGTATGGTTGGGGAAATTGGGAAACAGGGAACTCCATTTACCAATGGCTGCAAGTCACTCTTGAACTCAACACTCTTCCACTTCATCTCTATGGTTATTGGGTTGGGTAATTTTCTTGTCTTTTGGTTATCATACTGCTTTCAACAGACTCCATTTTAGATTTTGGGTCAATGCTACCAACTCCGTTCAGTGTTGCCACTATGTTGAAGAGAATTCATTCAGTCAATATATACTTCAATAATCTTAAGTCTCCATTCCATGTTTGTCATTCCTGATCCAGTTCTGTATCATCATCATTATGTCTCAAATCATGATACCTATTTTGTGTCATTGATAGTGGATACCTCAAGGCCCTCCTGCGACAGGTCACTTCCTGTCGACATGAAATCATTATGTAGGAAGTTAACCTAAGAAACACCCCTTAATACCTTTTTCCTTGCATACATCAATGGCAAGTTTACTCACACTCGTCTACAAGTTTACATCATTGGCCTTCGACTGAAATATTTTGTGTGGTGTTTGACATCAACTCATTTACTCACACAATACGGATTGTACTAGAATACCTTGAGATCCATTAACATCATCCTTGGTTTCTCTCGCATTTGTTAATGACTTACATCATTTCTATGTAATCAAATGGTGTCTACCATGTTTGAATCTAACTCATTGATTCACATGGTTAGACTCGTATATTGGACGGGCGTGTGAATGAGACAGAAGACCTCAGATCTAGTTCCATCCATTTGGGCTGCGATTTCAGGATAAATACAAGATAACAATGTATGATGGCTATGGTCATAAAGACAGTCATCCAATCATGGGTCCACAATTTTTCATTAGTGGGCATCCCTTTCTATCATTGTACATGTAATATTAGCTTATGTGTTGAGTATGCTTATGCCTCTTGTTATTCCTTTATAGAAAGTTCTAGGCTGAGGAACTATGCCAAAGCATCTAAGTTAAGTTTTGAATTTGATTTTTGATGACCAATGATTTTAACTTTAAATAGATGTAAATCCTGAGTATTTATGAGAAAATATAGGGGTTGATTTCTCATTCTTAATAGAATTAATCTTTCAATTGACATGGAAAGAAGAATTTAAGAAGATATATAATTCCTTAAACATTCATATTGAATATTTAATTTTTTATATATAGTAGATGCATGTAGTAGTTTTCTATAGTCAAACAATACATATCCAATATATGATAGAAGGAAACAATTAAAATATTTAGAGGAATTAACTAATACAAACAGTTTCAATTAATTAATCTCTTTTAATAATTATAAATTTGCAGGGGGTTTCAGAGAGATTGACATTCAATCTAATCCTACCCAAACTTCTATGTTACTTTGAACATGTGCAGAGAAAATAAAATGGAAACATGAATGAATAACCAGAAGAACTCGCAGAGATACACGAGCTACTCAAAATGAGTCTAGAATCCTTCTATTATCTTCATCAATACTTAGAAAATTACAATCATATCATTGTTTCATCACAAGGGTTCAACCCTGATCTCTTCAATCTCTTAAAGTCTTATAGATCGAAATTCTACAAATATATTAATTCTAGATGAAAATTTATTACAAAATGATAAAATATCTAAAATTGTTTCTGATTTACAAAAATAGAACTGGAAAATAGTTGTTCTGGAACTAATTCAAATAGTGAGCACATATTTTAAGGGTGTTGTTTGATGACTGCTGACATTTAACTGATTTTTTGCTTTTTTCTCCTCTTTTTCTCATGGTTGGTCACTAGATTCCTTCTTCTTCTTACTCGATTAGCTCAAGTAACTTATCCCATCGGTTTTCACTTGCAATTGAGAAATTAACCATTTTTCTATATCTTTCATCCACCTCTATATATGTTTCAAATGTTTGTTCGTTAATAAATAAGTGATGAACTTCATGCTGGATGAATAAATCATATTGTAAACCTTCCATAAAATATTTTCCACTGATCATCCCTCTTAATTTTGCAAACTTGGATTTATCAATTGCTATGTTGTATAATTGTTACTGATAAGTTTCTAGTAGGGTCAATTTTCCACTAGAATCCTTTAAGGATGGAAGTCCTTTCTGCTGCAATGTATTAAACTTTCTGTGGAATCTTTTAATTTAGACTTCTAATTATTTGCACTTATTTTCAAATTGTATCATGATATTTTCTTAGCTATAACCCTCTTTAATTCCATTGTTGTGTCTGTTCTGACTTAAATTTGTAAATTTTCAAGCTCATCCTTAGCTTTTGAATTTAACACCTTTATGATCTTGTGCACTTCTACTGGTCTATGTTCTATTTGACTCATTGTCTCCTCTATCACACTCTTAACCGTATGTCGCAACTTCTCTTGCTCGAATATTATTTCAAATGATGACCAAAGCTCTATAATGTTTTCATCAATATTTGACCAAATTAATTGTTTTTCCTCTACCAACGTTTGCACTATCAATGATTGTTCATCATATTTTTCAATTTCCTTAGTAAGCTTGAAATTCTTCAGTATTTCTGATAAGTACGCATTATCGGTTTTCATTTTGTTTTCTTCCAATTTTGGTAGTGTTGATAACAGTCTTTCATTTTCTTTATTGCTTATAGATAAGTCTCCCAAGGCCTTTACTATTTTTTTGGAAGAATCTGCACTATTTGAATCTATTATTTTTGTTGAAGTACCTACCTCTGTTTTTTGTGTAGATGTACTTGTAGCTGCTAGTTGCTCCATTTCTTTCAAGAGTATTTCCATGTCAGCTTCCATCTTCTGAATTTGAACATTTTGTTCCACTATCAACTTGAACATATTTTCCTGTTCTAGTTGGTTAACTTCCTTGGCTTGTGGATGCTTTGTAGTATGAAGTTTAAGTTGCTTCCTCAATTCTTGAATTTCAGCATTTTTATTATTTATCATCTCTTCTACTGCTTTGATATCACTATGGTCATATCCTAGTTTGATCACCAAATATTAAAGTGCTTTGGTTATGGTGTCTTTAGCCAAGGATGGCATTCTATCTAATTGTATCTTTGTGTGAATATTATTCAAGGAAGCTTGCATATTAGAGGCTTCCATGGCTGAACTTGTCAATGTAGAATATATCATTTCACCTACTTGATTATGAAGGTCATTTTGATCGATTGCATGAATTTTCTTAGTATCAAAATCAAATATGGATTTTTTATAATATTTTGCACTTTTAGGTACATGATCCTTTGGTTCTGTTAAGGCCAACTGAAATTATCCATTTTTAGTATCAATTGCAGACAAAAGCCTATGTTAAGTAGTTGAACACTGTCTCCAGAATTCATAATACATAGAGGCCTTTAATTCTTCATTCTTAATTTTTATTTATCTATATCTAGAAAAAATATTATTGTGTTACAGTTTGAGAGACAGATGACACAGGTGAATCTATTGTATTATCCTCAAATTGAGGAAAGGAATTGGTAGGAAATCCTGAGAATACTACTATAGGCTGCTCTTGTGAATTCTTTCCTTCTCAGGACTCTTCATTAGTGTTTGTTATGTTTCTCCTTATGAATAATTTGAAAGATGTAGCTTGAGTTTCTGAGTATGTAGGAGATAAGTGTTCTCTATGTGTTTTGAATTCCTTTTCTTTGGAAATTGGAGTTTTTGAGGCTGTTTGACGAAAAATATGTTCCTCATCTTCATGTATTGTGCTTTCTTGCCATTCTTCTTGCTTTTCATATTGTTCTATCTCTGGCTTGGATGTATGTGCATAAGGTGTTGTTTTTTTTCTCAACTCTCATTCCTAAAATAATTCTCAAGGGATCATAGGACCAAGTAAAACTCAATTTCAATTTCATCTGCTTTAACATATTATCAACCTCCTTTGTTTCTACTCTAGTATTAACAATGAAAGGGCCAATATGTGCCTTCATCTTGAACTGTTATTTCTTCTTGGATACAATATGAAAAAAACATCCATGTTCATCATTTGCCTGATGTTTTCTAAGGCAAAGATCCTTATTGGGTTAAATAATGGTAACATGTAGGGAGGCGTTTCACAACCATATACTCTAATCTATGTATAATTTTGGTAAAGATACCAGTATCCAACTTTAGCTTGCTTAGTAAGTTGTAGAATTCTTCTAATTTCAGGTGATATCCTTAGCAATACATCACTACTGAGAAGACATAAGGCCATATGCAAAAACATGTTTACAAAGTCACTGAAGGAATACTCCTTTTTGTTCTTCCTTAATAAGGAAGTCCAGTGAATAACAGATTGAGGCTTTCCTTCTACATATAATTTATGGAATGGGAATTTTGTAATATTCCAAAATTTGCATGCAGCAAATTGGAATATTGATTTTTTCTGATTTCAATTATGAGAAGAATAAATGGGTAAGGAGGACCATGCATAATAAAAATCTGAATAAAATCCCTCATAATGTGAAAAGGGATCAACATAATAACTGGATTTCACATTCCATGTGTGAACATGGACTTTTTCCATGTGGACAAAGTCAATTTTGACTAAGTCAACAACATTAATATTTGAGGAGTGGATCCTAAGTAAATCAATGCTCAATATGAACAAGGCTAAATCTGAGCTATGTTCATAAGCACACTTAAGTGTGAAAGAGGCTGGATCACTTGACCAAGTCAACCAAGACCAAATCAACAACGCTGTCTAGATGCAATGAAACTCCTAGATGCACAACGTAGTCTTAGTTTGAGGCTACACATGTGAATGGAGCTAAATCATTGAGATGGTTTAGGGTTTGGCAAGACTTATATCTTATAAAAGGAAGGGGAGGACATCAAGGGAAGGTTGTTCATGATATGATATTTTCTAAAGATATTGTCTATTTAGACATCTCTTATTCTTTTGTTGTTTAGCTGAGAATAGTGCTATTTAGCACTGGGTGTTCCTGGGCAGGAATCCCACCTCTTCCATTGAGTAGCTCAAGGAGGAGCCTTGCTGATATTGTCCGCTATCAGGCATTTGTCCAAGCTACATCTTCCAACTACAACACAGATCCTATTGAGGGTTTGGTTTTCCTTGTAAGCTGCAGCAAGTGGAGGCTAGATCTGCTCAGATCTAGGCCAATATAGTGCCTCTTTTCAGTGGGAGAGTATTCTATTTCATTGACAAGAGTGTATTGGATCTTTTTGCTGCATATTCAAATCTTGGCATCAGGCCAAATTAGAACCAGAGCCTACAGTGTAGTTTATCTCCCATAATTGCGTTATTTGAAAGTATACAGTTGCAGGGAGTTTTTGCATACTTTTGGAGGAGAGATCTCTGGTGTTGGGGTTCTGTCCTTCACTGTGGTGATCCATGGATTAGGAATATAATGCATGTCATCTTTAGATCTGATCTACTTTTTATTGTATTTACTTCAGAAATTTTGAATATTACTGTAGATCTGCAACTTTAGATCTCAGATCTACTCTTTGTATCTCATGTTTTGCTGAAAACCCCAAGGGGAATTTGTAAAGGAACTCATCTAGTGTACAGATCTGATATAGATCTAATATTTTGTACATAGATATGTTCTAGATCTGAAATGTAATATACAACTACTTCATCTCATTAAAATAACACCGTCAAGCCTTGCAGTCTTAATATATTGTTGCAGCACCTCATTCTCAAGGGTTTCTTTATCAAAGTCTTCCATTTTCCTCTTGTACATTGTATGAACCATATTGTAAATCTGATTTACTGATTTACATGTAATTATTTAGCCTCCATAATGGCCTCCTATTTTTGTTAAGATAAACTGTGTTATTTTCTGAGTAGTATTGTTTTGTATTGTTGCAGTCCCTTCCTTGGGCATTTTTCAAGCCATGCTAGGTGTGGGAGGTCTATTTACCTCATCTAGTTTGATTTGTTTCTGATCTCCTTTTGGATTTGGGTCTTATATTTTCAAATATAAGGGATCCAAGGGCTGATCTTGGTTTTTGTAGCACACATTCCTAAAAAATGTGTTTTTCAGGCATGCCTTGATAAGCATTCCCATTTGGGGATATTACAGTGGTATCGAAGCATAGTCTTGGCTCAACCTATGAGTTCCAAACATTAAGCTATCAGAAGAATGAGAAGAAAAAGGAGAAGATTAGAGATCAAGATGATGAAAAGAATGAGATTTCTCTCATCACTTTTCAGATCCAGGAAGAACCTGGAGGTTAATTAAAGAAAGAAGAAGAGTTGCAGTGAAACTCCTAGAGGGTTCCAAGAAGAGGAGGAGCCATGCACTTCCTATTCTCAAAGAGGAGAAGATAAAAAACATGGAAGACACTTGGATCATTATATTCTAATTGAGTTCCTTGTTGAGTACATATCTCAACCTAGAGCCTTCAAGGAGACTCTAGCTTTCCCGTGGTTCATTCAGCTGGAGGAAGAGAGGAGTGCTTGCAGCACACAGAGAATCAAGGGCAATAGGTTTCTATTGTCCACTTTTGATGGGACATCTTCAACAAGGGCTTGGGCAAGAATACTTGATGAATTATTCCTACTACACCCAGTGGAAGAGAAAGAAGCAGTGGATATTGCAGTGCTGCACCTGAAGGGTGAAGCAAGAAATTGGTGGTTCAGCCATGTGAGACATGCAAGAGTATCTTCTTTTGCAGATTTCACTCAGAGGGTGATCAAGAAGTTTGATGAAGAGAGATCAGAGGATTTGAAGCCCTCACCACCACTTAAGAAGGTATATACTAGTGCTGTCATATTCATGGAGGAGCAGCCTTCATCTTCAACAGTTGGGGAAGCCAACACATTGGAGGAATAAGCCCTTACAACCATACAAGATGCTTCCAAAGTTCACCAAGTTATGATCCAATTTCCATCTCTTATCACTTCAACAAATATTTTGGAGGGATATACACCATTGCATGTTGCTGAATTAGAGCAACAAGATTGCACTGCGCTGTACAAAAGCAGTAGTGAAGAAAAGAGGACCCATTCCTTATGGGAGCAATCTAATGGCAGCTTCATTCATGAAGCAATAGAGGAAGAAGTGATAGATGGTAGACATATTGAGATGAGAAATACTTTCTCCTTTCTACATGACCCTTTCTTAATGAGCATTCCCCAGCTCAAAGAGAGGCTTCTACCTACAGCAGATCCAAAACCTTATTGGCTTTGGAGGGCCATTGGTGAGAAGAAGGTCTCATAGAGAGATCTCATTGGAGGTGGACTCCAACATATCGTGGAGTGCAAGGTTTTCAACAGTATGACGGGAATTTTTCTTCATCACTCTTGGATCTTTATGGATTCAAGATGATCATTGAGGAGAGATATTTTCTAGAAGGTCTCCAAGGAGTTGCATTTCAACATCCCATGGAATGCAAGGGGAGAATACTGATTTGGGAGGATGGTATCCCTCATTGGAGGAGTACCAAGATGGAGAATGGTAGGAGACATCCACAAGTGGTTGAGTGGATGTGGGTGGAGAGCAAGATGTTGGTAAGCCACTTTCAAATTTATGACACAGGGCAGCAAGAGACAAAGTTGTGTTAGCTACTCTTGAGAGAGTTTGGCCATCATGAGACATGTCCTTTTTCTAAGGATATGTGGGGGGAAAGAACTTGGCAGGATACTTGCATGATTGGGCAGCAAGGAGTGTGGATGAATTATGATGATATGACACTCTTCATACCAAGAATTATGTCTTCACCACATGTTTTGTATGATGGAGGTATGAGGAGGCAACAAAAAATTTTGTTCTTAGGATGTTCTTGGGAGAGAAAGGGAAGATTTTCTCTCACACTTTGCATGATGTTGCACGATGTTGCAGGAGTAGGAGATGGCACTATCATGGTGTAAAGGGGCTACTCCTTAGCCTTAAATGATCTGGAAGTACTTCCACTTTGGAAGAATATTCTTGTATGTAGCAGCATTATGGAAGATGTCTTTGACAATGAACATGTCAAAGAATGGAGCTATGTATTGCCAGGAGCCTATTTGCATAGGCCAACAATGTTTTCACTTTGGAGCATGGACTTATGGATGGTCCCCAGGATCACTTCACTCTTGATGCACTTGATGGAGAAGGAGGAGGTGAGAAAGATGGAGTAGTGGACGGATACATTTATTATTGTGATATGTTCTTCTTGGCTTGGATTTCCAAGTATAAGAGGAAGGATCTTCATGCAGCACATGATTCAATTCTCTTCATGAGAGTATGTCATACCACTATGGAGAGCTTGTTCATGGATCCTATCATCATCTTACGTTCAGTACATGGTAAGGATATTGTTTTTTCATTTATTTATTTTCATACTCTTACCATTTCTATGTAGTGCATTGCTCCACAAGAGGGCAATATTTTCATTGAGCTCAATGATCAACATTGGGCCAAAATGTATGATGAAGACAACCATCTCTTATATGGCCATGGGAAAGTGTTATATTATTTCATGTATGTTCATTTGAGGTACACATCCATTTACCATTCATTATTATATGAGATAACATACATAATGAGCCATGTATCAAGAAACCACTTGCCATGTAATTTTCTGAAGCAGCAGTTTGGAAATTTGCGTTGTGACTACTTGGGAAACTGTTGGTACATTTAAGCTCCGTATGAAACCTTTATTATTTCCCTCATTAAGATTCCATTCATGATTTAATTTTTTGATATTGTCCTTATCTTTATGGGGGACATGATTGGGAGAGAGACATATGGGTTGGATGTGCTCTTTGGGAAGGAGGATTCCCACACTTTTCTCACTACATGTTCTAATGGGAGCATGGGAGGAGATATGGCCATCACATCCAAACACTTGTTCCTTTAAAAGGTGGGCCATGAGATTGATGGGATGCCATATGGTGATGATTTCCTATCCATCACATATGGAATGGTTTGGGCCAACATACTTCATAACGTTGGAGAGGAGATCTTTGGAGATCTAGTCTTCATATTGCCACTTGAGGGAAAAATTTATTGCAGCCCAAGATCAACATATCCTCTACACTTATCCTAAGTGGAGAGGAAGACAGCATTGGGTTGGCTACTTTGTCTACCATGTTCAAATTTTCAGCCCACCTACTTTGCATGAGCTCAAGGTGGAGGAACATTTTCAGGATTTGCCGTGTTGGAAGGTGACTCATATTGTATGGATGATTTCTTGGGGATGGAGGATGCACATGGGAAATATGTTTACCAATACATTTTAGACTCCATGCCTTGAGAGGACCTCTAGACAACACGTTATTGCCTCCTTGAGTACTTTACTTATGCATGATGATGGCTATTTGGCTAACTTGCATGCTTGGGAGAGGCAATATGGAGATTCATTGATGAGACATCATCTCATTCCTTGGAGGATTTCATCATATGTGGATGCCATATTAGGAGGATATGAGACTCTTTAGTTCTATCCTTGTAGTTTCTTGAGGACAAGCAACATTTGGGAGGGGAGGACTGTAATATTCCAAAAATTGCATGTAGCAAATTGGAATATCAATTTTTTCTAATTTCACTTAGGAGAGGAATAAATGGTTAAGGAGGCCCATGCATAATAAAAATCTGAATAAAATCCCTCATAATGTGAAAAGGGATCAACATACTAACTGGATTTCACATTCCATGTGTGAACATGGACCTTTTGCATGTGGACAAAGTCAATTTTGACTAAGTCAACAACATTAATATTTGAGGAGTGGATCCTAAATAAATCAATGCTCAATATGAACAAGGCTAAATCTAACCTATTTTCATAAGCACACTTAAGTGTGAAAGAGGCTGGATCACTTGACCAAGTCAACTAGGACAAAATCAACAACACTGTCTAGATGCAATGAACCTCCTAGATGCACAGCGCAGTCTTAGTTGGAGGCTACACATGTGAATGGAGCTAAATCATTGAGATGGTTTAAGGTTTGGCAGGACTTCTATATTATAAAAGAAAGGGGAGAACATCAAGGGAAGTTTGTTCATGATATGATATTTTCTAAAGATATTTTCTGTTTAGACATCTCTTATTCTCTTGTTGTTTAGCTGAGAATAGTGTTGTTTAGCACTAGGTGTTCCCAGGCGGGAATCCCACCTCTTCCATTGAGTAGCTCAAGGAGGAGCCTTGTTTATATTGTCTACTATCAAGCATTTTGCCAAGCTACATCTTCCAACTATAACACAAATCCTGTTGAGGGTTTGGTTGTCATTGTAAGCTGCAACAAGTGGAGGCTAGATCTACTTAGATCTAGGCCAATCTAGTGCCTCTTTTTAGTGGGAGAGTCTTCTATCTCATTGAAAAGAGCGTATTGGATCTTTGGAGCTGAATATTCAAATCTTGGCATTAGGAAAAATCAGTACCATAGCCTACAATGCAGTTTCTCTCCCATAACTGCATTATTTGCAAGTATACAATTGCATGTAGTTTTGGCATACTTTTGGAGGAGAGATCTCTGGTGTTGGCATTCTGCCCTTCACTGTGGTGATCCATGGATTAGGAATATAATCCATGTCATGTTAAGATATTATCTTCTTTTTATTGTATTTACTTCAGAAATTCTGAATATTACTGCAAATCTGCAACTTTAGATCTCAGATCTACTCTTTGTATCTGTTAGCCCCCATATGAAATTTTTGACAAGAAAATAGGGGGCTAAATCATTGTTGAGTCTTCAAGGAATGCCTTTCCCCTAAAAATCCATCCTCCTTGAAGTCTCTCAATTGCTGTGCTTAATACAAATCCCCTCCCACTAGTAAACTGCTAAAAAGGGCCTGTCATTCCTTCCTTTACCCCTGTAACATACATCAATTCCCCCCCCTTTTTTCCTTTGTCCAAATTCCCTTTCTGTTACCCTCATTTAGCCTCTTTTATTCCCCCTTGGCTACCCTTCTATTTCCCCTTTTTACCCCTCAAATCCCCCTAAAATCCCCTTTAATTTCCCCCCTCTTACCCTTTGTTTAACATTTTTCCCCCTTTCTCCCCTTATCGTTTCCCTTTAAAATCCCTTAAACCCATTAAAATGGGCAAAAAACCCACTTTCTGACCATGCTAAAGGCCTAGCCCCTTTACCGCAGGCCCCTTTCAAACCACTTCCCACACATGCCCCGACGCTGGGACCAAGCGCTTAAGTCCCAAGCGCTAATCGCAATCGAAACAACCGGCAGGTGCATTTCCTTTGTTACAGCAAAGAACCGCCGATGCGATTGTTTTAAACACAAAGTATCGCGATGAGTTTTGGTCCGTTGATCTATCATAAAGATCGAAGGCGGAGCGCTAATCGCAAGCCCCCCGCCCATCGCAATCGCACATCCTTGTCGCACCCTCCGATCAATCGCAACCTTGTCTTCCGATTCCCTGATCGCGATGTCCCCCGATTGCATCTGAGCCGTTGATCTGTTCCGCGATCCGACGACCAGCGCTCAATCGCATTGCCCCGCCCGATCGCATTCACAAGCCTTCCCTCCGTCCTCTGATTCTATCGCAGCCGTCCATTCTTCCGCCGATCTAACGGCTCAGCGCTGTCGCATCGCTGCTCCGCTGCCCCTCTCCATCTCCCTCCGATTAGACGTGGACCGTCGATCTGATCCCAGATCTGACGGTTGGTGTTTAATCATAGCGTCTCCCCAATCGCAATCGGAACATTCATGTTGTGCATTGCAATTTTTCCTCGCTCTGACCTCCGATTGCGATTGGCCCAAGTTCATCCTGTCCGTCCATTGGGTTAAGATCTAACGGTTTTTATTTAATCGCCCTCCACCTCCGCTGGGTCCCACTTCTTACATACATTTCGTTGCATTTGTTTTCATTTCCATACATTTTCGCCAAAGTCTAAAGTTTCATATGTATTCCTCCATGTCCATAAGTCAGCCCGCGGATCAATCTCCACCGTTGATCTCCGTCTCCAGGCCTGAATCCAACGGTCTGCGCTGCATGATCATACCAAACCCTATTATTCGCGCATTCCACCACTCCACTGCACTTTCATCGTTCTTTTACACAAAAGCATGGTTTCCACCACCGCCGCACTACTGTTTCATCCACCCTGCACCCATCGCTCCGTCTACTGTTTTATTCATGAGTTTTGCTATGTTGCAGAGTTTCCAAAGGAAAAGGACCGCCACTGTTCAATGTACTACCTCAATGGCGAGCGACGCAGTCAGGATCAACTCTAATGAGCCAGTACCATCAGAAAGGTCAAGAAATGGGGCCGTCAGGACTCATATTAATGGAGAGCAGAGTTCAGACGCCAAAATCCTTCCGGCGCCATTTAAAGATCGAGCTAACTTGACAAAGGAAGTAATGAAGCAGCGAGGATTTTCAGTATAGAGCAGAGGGATTAATGCGCGTCAAATAAGACCTTGAGCCCTGAAACAGAGGTTTAATAAGGCAAAGCATCAATTTGAAGACCCCGAGGATCGATTATGGAGATCCTGAACATCGAGAAGAGGTAATATCAAGGTTTTCTTATCAGCAGAATGTTTTTCCATAAAGGACAGGTCTCCCATGCATTATTTATTATGCGTTGTGTCCCTGAAGGAGTTTTTCATCCCAGCTATAGTTCAAAGCAATCTGACATCCATGAGGCAGACCTCCCAGCAAGTTCTTTCATTTTGTTCAAATCACCTGGAGTACTACAGCCCAAAGGTCAAATCGTATCCGAAGCAGATCTTTCTTTCACGAGGAAGGTGACAATGATTAAATATACAGTGTATCAAGCAGAATGGGCCTCGGTCCTGCATTCATTATTGTGTTTAATTGTAACATTTAAAACTCACCTACCTCCTTAGTCGGTCCTCTGTGTCTCTTTTGCTATAAAGCACAGAGGGATATCATTGTAATGGTTTTTGTTGCATTATCAGTGAATTGCAAGCATTTTTGTCCCGAGCCAAGTTTCCTGTGTAGTAGTTGTATGACAGGCTGAGAAATATGATGTATTCAGGCTGAATGTAGAAGCTTTGGGCAGTGATGTACCTGATTGGTGTTGTGTTTAACATGATAAGCAGTTTTCATTGGATCCTGATCTACAACAGTTGGTGATGTTTTTCTTATCTCTGTGTTTATTTCCATTTCATTTCATGTTCTTCTGACTGACATCTGAATGCATGATATAATATTTACCCTTGTTAGGTACCTTATATCCCAGCTCTCTCAGTCTTTGATGTTTTCTGCTCATATGTGTGTCTGAATATTGTTTTTAATTGACTAAACCAGTGTAGTGGATGATTATTGCCTACTCTCTGATGTGCAAGTTGATAGAATCAGTGTTCGAATGTCTTTGTTAAGATTTAATTGAAAGAGGTTAGGAACATTGGGAGGTGTAAATCCTGTCGCTGCCTCTTCATAACCTACCCTTCCAATACAAACCTTTTCAAGACCCCTTGTGTTGCCTATGGTTTTGTCCAAGCAGGCCTGGAGTTAAATTACCTCTGGCCAGATCTATAGATGGAATCAGATGGTTTTCTATCCTTCATTCTCATCCCTTAGTGTTCCATCCCACCAATCAGTCTTTGAGATACAAATGCTCTAGATGACTAGCCCAATTGAAGCTTACACATTGAACATAAGTAAATCCTTTCTTGACTCCATTTCCCAACGGCCTTGATGTTCCCTGAGTTATCTATTATTGCCTAGCTTCCTTCTTTACTCATCCTTGTCTTATGATGAAACCTTCCTTCCTGATTCTCAACAACCAAACTCAAACAATCAAACAAACAACCTTGAGCCTATAACTAGCCTAAAATCATAATTGAGAACTTCAAAGACATATGTCCTCTGATAATCATAGAGAGATCCCTCTCTGGACCTAGGAGGGCTAGATCTTAAGGTCTGAAAGTGGTTCTATGTTGTCTCATCTTTTGGTCTCTGTCAACTTGGCCAAAACATGGGAACCCCAACATATTGGCGACTCCACTGGGGAATTTTGAGTGCTTTTCATTTCGAACATCCTTAGAAGCTTAGAGCTCTGGTTTGGTTGACAGCAAGTCACACCTTTCTTGAATCAACCTCCATTATTGAATATCCACCATACTCTTAGACAGAGCCTGGATAGGGCCAGGTAGCCTGCAGATCTCGTCCCCTCTTCAGGGGTGACATATCTGGTAAATGCCCTCCCAGTCAATCTCTGGTTGGAGCTTGTTGCTTTAGAGGAGATTCATGAAAGGTGATAGTGCCTGAGCACTGTGGTGGACAGTGTACCCTAGAATCAGCCTAAACCCTCCACCTGGCGACTCCATTGTTCCCAAACGTAAAGGACTCCACTGGTGATCAGTAGGCCTGCTGATTATCTTGGTTTCACATCAGACTCCACTGGGAGACCAGTCCCAAAGCATAATGAAGACTCCACAGGGAGGCCAGTTCCCAAGACAACATTAACCACAGTAGAAATAACAGGTAGGGCTAAGCTGCTTGGCTTATAAACAACACTCTGGCTCACAGAACCATTCATACAAGAGCTTTCCCTGATCCAAACCCACTTGAAACAGTTGATAATCCTGAGAAAATCCTTAAAAGAACACCTGTGAGTAGGAGATCAACTATTTCCAGAAACATTCATAGAGCCAATTCTGCACCAGAAGATCTTGCAGATCTATTAGACCCTTTCTTCGACCCAGACCTCCAAAACAGATTACCTAGAACTAGTTCATTCAGTGTTCCAGACCAGCCAGACACTAGGGACAGCGAAACCCCTCCTTCCACACCACCTGATCTCCACTTTCTCCAAAACTCGGGGCTTTCTCACCCTAGATCTGCTCAACAGACTTCTGCTGGTCCTACCATCCCTGTCATCCAACTACCAGCTGCTCAAGCCAACCCTATACCTCATCAGAACATCATCATGGCAGCCTGGTATGCACCTCTAGTTTTACCTCAGCCTCTACTGCCCTTACCAAATGATTATCAATCAAAAATCCCACACTTCCCTGCTAAAGAGCCTACAACAGCGCAACAACATGTAGATAAAATGGAGGACTCTTTTGACTATATGGAAATTGATGATGAAACAATCAAGATGAGAATTTTCGCGCAGAGCCTGGGGGGAGAGGTTAAAAAGTGGTTTAAAAACCTACCGGCTGGTAGTATCCAAGATCTCCCTGCTTTATACCAGACTTTCATTAACAAATGGGAAACTAGAGAAAACCCTCGCCAGCTCCTAGCAGAATACATGTCCCTTAAGAGGAACGTAGGGGAAAGTGTTCATGATTACACCACTAGATTCAACAGTATTTACAACGCTCTTCCCCCACACATGAAACCTCCGCAAGGTATGGCCCTGGCCAAATATCCTGATGGATTTGATGCTGACATGGCCTATGAGCTTAGAGATAAAGAATATACCACGTTGGAGGATATGCAGAAAGGGGCAGTGAACATAGAGGCAAATTTGATTGAAAAAAGGGCCAAACTAAGAGCTGAGAAGAGAGTAACATACAAGGATGACACTATAGCCTCCACTTCAGATCCTAATATTGACAGATTTTCTAAGAATCTGGATAAGCTATGCCAAGTGGTCGAAAATATGGCTATCACTCAGAACGAGAACCAAAATCAAAACCAAAACCAAAACTTTAGAAGAAACAACAACACCCCCAACAGACAGAAAGAGTCAGATCAGCAAGTCATTCCCCCTTTCCAAAACTTTCTTGATGAGGATGAGGGAATCATAGAAGAGTCTGAAGGGAATGTGATAAACATGTTCAAAACAGAAGATTCGATCCTAAACTGTGATTCGGAAGAGGACCAACCCTCAACCTCTTATGGGGAGGAGGAATGGTTTGAATCTGAGGATTATAGGTTGGGATTCGAAAATGCCATGTTACAGGTCAGAGAAAAATATGAGCTCAGGAGTAAAAAGAACCAAGACACTTCCAAACCTAAAACTCCTGAGGTAACCATCAAAAAGAGGCCTGAAAAATCTTCTAAAGTAACTGCCGTGAACAACAATTCAACGGCCAAGAGTTCTGAGAGTAACAAAGAAAAGGACAACCAAAACAATGAAAAAAAAAGTCAACCAACTAGTAGCACTAGCAACTCAGTTAGTGCTCCTGATAAAACTGTGTCTACACATGTACATAATGAGAAAACACAAACCGGTGTAGCTACTAAGGTGGTTGCAAATAAAACAGAGTTGAACGCTTCCAAGAGTCAATCCACTTTCAGTTTAGAAAGTGAGATTGCAAAAATCAAAATCTCTGTACCATTATCTGAGCTGGCCTCTCAGGATGTATATAAGGGCCAGATTTTGAAGGCATTAAATCTGAGTATAAATAACGACACTGTAAATTTGAGCGATGATCAGCCTGCCCTCTTATTCGGTCCCAAGATTGAGGGGAAATTTCAGGAGGGGGTAGTTCCACCTTTTTATATCAGTCTTAACATTCATGACAAGATCCTCCATAATGCCATGCATGACTCCGGTGCATCACACAATCTAATGCCTAAGGTAGTCATGGAGAAGCTAGGCCTAGAAATTACCAGACCTTACAAAGACTTGTATTCTTTTGACTCAAGTAGGGTAAAATGTCTTGGCCTCATCAAAGACTTATGTGTGAGCTTAACTCAGATTCCTGCGAAATGTATGGTCATGGATGTAGTGGTGGCAGACGTGCCACCCAAGTATGGCATGTTATTATCTAGATCATGGGGAGCCAAGCTGCAAGGCACCATGCAGATGGATGGATCATATGCCACTATCCCTATATTTGGCCAATCAAGAAGACTATATAGAGAATCCCAAATGAAATTCTTAGTCAGCAGCCCCGAGAAACCTGAAAATTCACCCTTATATTCTATGCATACCGACCTTGACTCCTTCATCTTTTGTAATGATGAATCCTTAGAAGAGCCAGAGTCCCAGAGTAGGCATACAAATGAGAACACCGAGCCTATGGACCTTCACATAATGGCCACTCTGGAAGAATATGATCAGGAAAACCATGGGCAGCACACTGAAAACGAAGAGGAAATCAGCAATGAAGCCTGTAGGATCTGTGGTGGACCCCTCACTCCAAGTGAAACAGAAACAGAACAAGAACAACAAGCTAACCACCTTCCTGACATCCATGGCCTCTACGAACAACAAGATAGTTTATAACCTAGTACAGGCCTCCCAACTCAACCTAATGGCGAACCCAGATGTAAGGGAGGAAGTGAAGTGGAAGTAAACAAAGAACCCCTGTGGGAAATGAACTTTGATGGGTCCTGTACTAGACAAAGCGCTGGAGCAGGAGTGTGGTTGCGTAACACCGAAAATGACCACGTAGAGAGCCACGCTGTCAATCTGTATTTCAAATGCACGAATAACATTGCAGAATATGAGGCTCTAATCTTGGGCCTAAATCTGCTGAAAAAATTAGGAGCTCGTGGGATAGTCATGAGAGGAGACTCTGAGTTAGTAATCAAATAGATGAATGGTGAGTATTCGGCAAAACACCCCAGGCTTAGGGCATATAGGAATGATACTCTAGATTTGCTGAAAACGTTCATTGAATATGATTTAGTATCCATTCCTAGGGGTCAAAACGCTATTGCAAATGGACTAGCCTGCCTAGCTAGCTCTTATCCTAAGGCCCCAGTTGACCAACAAATCATCATTCGGACTAAATTCAGGCCTGCAGTGCCAGACAATGAAAAATACTGGCAGGTCTTTGAAGGAGACAAACAGATTGAAGATTTCCTGATGGGCAGAAATGAGTTTGAATTTTCTAATTCAGACTCAAAATCTGATGACAGCTGCCCAAGTGAGGATTCCCCAGATGAACTAGAAACACCTTGTAGTATAGAAATAAATTCTTTTTCTGAAGAAACTGGAGATTCAGCCATAAAATGTGAAAACGCAGATAGAGAAGAAATGGAGGTGCTGCAAGCCAAAGACAAGAACATACCAAGAGGCCTAGCACCCTTAGAGGATCTCTTTGATTTTGATGATGTTTCAAAGAAGCCCACAATAGAACATGCAGAATCAGATGTAGAAGAATGTAACATAGGCACTGAAGACAAACCAAAAATGATTAAACTGGCTAAGTCTATACCTGCAGACATGAAGAAAAGATACATTGACTTGTTTAAGGAATTCATTGATGTGTTTGCATGGAGCTACGAAGACTTAAAGGCCTATGCCACCAACATTATACAACATAAGATACCACTAAAGGAAAATCAGAAGCCTTTTAGACAAAAACTTCGAAGAATTAATCCAAAACAATTGCCTGTAGTAGAAAAGGAAATTAAAAAGATGTATGATGCGGGCATTATTGTCCCTGTAAGGTTTTCTGATTGGGTGTCAAACTTAGTAGTTGTAAGGAAAAAGACAGGGGAGATCAGACTGTGCATAGACTTCATAAACCTCAACAGAGCCTCCCTGAAAGACAACTACCCCTTGCCTAGAATGGAACATATCTTATAGAAGGTAGTGGGCTCTAAAAGAATCTCCCTACTTGATGGTTTTTCAGGATACAACCAGGTTCTGGTACTCCCAGAAGATCAACTCAAAACAGCTTTTACCACTCCATGGGGCACCTTCATGTATGTGAAAATGCCTTTTGGATTGATGAATGCTGGAGCTACCTTCCAGAGAGCAATGGATATTGCTTTCTCGGATGAGATTGGACACTTTATAGTTATCTACTTGGATGACTTAACTGTCTTTTCTAAAACAGAAGAAGAACACTTAAAACATCTGAGGAAAGTTTTTGAAAAATGTAGAAGGTACGGTCTGTCCCTAAATCCTAAGAAGATTGTTTTTGGGCTGCAAGAAGGTAAGCTTCTGGGCCACATCATATCTGAGAAAGGGATTAGGATAGACTCCCAGAGAGTCGAGGGAATACTTCAAATTTCACATCCAAGAAACATCAAGGAGCTACAGTCCTTCATTGGGAAGATCAATTTCCTTAGAAGATTTATCCCCAATCTTGCTGAGCATCTTAGGAAAATGACTGAAATGCTAAAGAAAGATGTAGGAATCAAGTGGACTGTTGAAGCCAAAAAATCTTTTGAGTCAGTAAAGCTCGCACTCACCCAAGCCCCTGTCCTTATCAGCCCTGACTTCTCAAAATATTTTCTGATCTTTTCATTTGCTTCCCCACACACAATAACATCAGTTTTGTTGCAGAAAAATTCGGAAGGTAAGGAACAGCCTATAGCCTTCTTCAGTAAAGCCTTAAGAGATGCACCTTTAAAGTACAACATCATGGAAAAGCAGGCCTATGCCCTGATTAAGGCCTTAAAAGACTTTAGGGTGTACATTCTGCATTCTCACACCATTGCCTATGTGCCAAATATAGTGGTCAAAGATATCCTGTCCCAAGACCCAGATGGGAAAAGGGGCAAATGGATTGCTACAATTTTAGAATATGACATTGAAATCAAACCCACCAAGCTGATAAAAGGTAAAGGCTTTGCCCAATTGATGGCTGAATCTAATCTACAGGCCCTTGATATTAACATGATGAATGCCCTAGATGAGCAGGAAGGATTGCCCCATCAAACTGTTGAGGAGTAGTTTCAGAACTCTCCTTGGTACACTGATATCCTTTACGTGCTCACACACCTCAATGCCCCTCTAGAACTATCCAAAAAAAAGGCCAGATTCGTAAAACTCAAAGCTAGACTGCATTATGAATGAGAGTTTATATTGGAAAAATCCAAATTCCATGCTGGGGAGTGTGGAGGCCACCTAAGTTAGAAGGCCACTGCAAATAAGATACTCAGGGCTGGGTACTATTGGCCTACACTCTTTAGTGATGTTCATAAAATGGTCCTTACCTGCCACAAATGCCAAATTTTTTAGGGCAAAAGAAAGCTCCTTCCCCTCCCTCTGCAACATATCACCATAGAAGGTCCCTTCATGCAATGGGACTTAGACTTCATTGGAGAAATCCACCCCTATTCTTCTAGGCAACACAAATGGATCCTGACTACTACTGATTACTTCACTAAGTGGATTGAAGCCATACCCACTAGGAATGCCACTGATTCTGTCATCATTAGGTTCCTAGAAGACTTCATCTTATCTCGGTTTGGCTGCCCAAGGAAAATAATCACTGACAATGCTGCTGCTTTTGGATCCAAAAGAATGATTGATTTCTGTCACAAGTACGGAATTGCACTTGGACATTCAACTGCCTATTACCCCCAGGGTAATGGCTTAGCTGAATCATCATGTTAGGGTCCCGTGATTTGGCCGATTGGCTAGACAAATGACGATGTAACATCAAACCAAGCTTTGGAGCCCAAGGACCTAGCCTTCCTGGACTCAGAGAGGGCTCTCTCTATAGGTGTAAAAGATGTCGGTGTGTTTACTTGCGGTGTTCTGATATTAGGCTAGTTATGAAGTATGTTTTTAGTTTTTTGGTTTTTTAAGTTTGTGAGGGATGAAACTGATCAAATGCATAAACTGGATAACAAGATGTAGATAAATTGGGCTATGGGGTCAAACAGGTCAAGGAAGCTATGAGGTGATGATGTAAAGCTGCTGTAGGGCCGATTTGATTCAAGGTAGAAGGGATCTTTGGGAAAAATGGAGTAAATGAACATCAATTTGGTGAAAGACAAGGGATTTCAAGTGTAACTAGTTGATAGCAGATATAAACATGTTATAGCAAGCCATTAATCATGTTAAATGTAACTATGAGCTAATTAATACATAGAAATCAAACATTCCAGCCATACATAGAAGTATAAGACCCTCTAACTTTGGGAAATGGCTATCATACTTTGGGGAAAACACATACGAAAACTACCAACTCATAAACTACGCTCTAACGCCTAAACATAGTCTCTAAGTCATTGGGCACTTTGACAACAAGCTTTCATAAGCTTTTAGGCAAAGGGCCAGACCGGGACTAGGCCTCTTGGTTCAACAAAATGATCAACAAATCACCAAAGAGAAAGTTTTATGGATCAACTATGGGCACCGATAGGCAGGTAGGAAACCATACATCCTACTCAACATACATAGAACTCATAATGTGTGACCTAGCACACATCTTTAACACAAGAGTGGTACTAGAAGAATTCTAGTATGTCAACTATGGAGAAGAAAACAACAGCCATGAGATTTCCAGATTTTGAGGCTTCATGGGCATATCTCTAAAATCAATCTTACTGACCTATAGCAGCAAGAAATATGTAATATGAATGAGAACTAGAAGACAAAACACATTAAGAAGCACTATACCATTCTACCATGACAAGGAATCCATCAACAAGCCTTCACCATTCCTCAAAAGCATCCAAGAGGCAGTCCAAAAATCATAACTCAAGTGTATTCTTCAAAGCTCATATGACCAATGTATTCATTCTTCTCTCAAGTTCAGCCTCTCTTGTTTACAATGAAATCCATGGGATAAATAGGCTTGAGGAAGGAAAACCTCATGGAGCAACTAGCTATCCCATTGGCCAAGTCAAAATATCTAAATTTGTCCTTGAGGCTTTGCAAAGCCCAAGGCACAAAATATCCCATAAAATATCTAAAAAACTGCTAAAAACGGAAATTATATTGACTTTACATCATTTCCCAAGTATAAAAATAGCTAAACGCACATTTGAGAAAAGCAGATTTTTGGAGTTCAAAAATTACAAAAATACTTCATATTTATGCCTCAAAAAGGTCCCCTGACTTGCTGAAGGCAAATGGCAGACTTCCCGATGTCGAAATGAGGCTCATGATGGCCCGTTGGAAAGCTCTCTATGTCTGCCTTCCGACGCAAGTGGAATCACCTCAATCTGATCTCCGAAAGTCCCTCAAAACTGTACCTGTGCGTAAAAATCCAGAAAATAGCAGGCTGCTGATAGGGCGGGCAGAATGTGCAAAATGAGGCTGTTTTTCGCCAATTTGAGGGGGCGAATGCTCTTCAAATGCCCTGAAAATCGCTGGAGAGCGGCTCATGGAATTATGGCATCCATCGGTATCATCCTCCTCCCTTGAAGACTCATCAAACTGAAATGGCGAATTTATGAGTTTTTGGCCAAAAACCCAAAAAATGCCAAAAAACAAAAAGTTGTCGAAACAGGCCCAAAATTGGCATGCATGACCCTCAAGGGTCCATAGAAACATGCTTCGAAGCTGAGGCCAAAATATCAAGGGCTGATATGCTTTTCCCTTCCTTCCGTGCTAGGCGCTTTCTCCTTCAACTTATTCAATTTCTCTTGTGCTACCTTTAATTTTCGCCTAGCAAACTGATTTAGCTTCTGAAAGTGAAGAGTCCTCTTTCTTTGTAGCTCAAGATCCCTGTTCGCCCTCTCAAGCTTTGTTTCCAAATGCTGGTTAGCTCTCTCAAGCCATGCTTCTTTGTTTTCCTCAATTTCCTGCTCAAGGAGGGCAGTGAGAGGAAAGGCTTCGAAATGAGCTTGTTCTTCTGCTCTCTGTTTCTCCAAGGCTCTTCTAAGCCCGATGGTCCTAGGCCTCTTTCGCCTAGTCTAGTCTTCCTCCTCTTCATCATCAAACTCGCCAATGAGCTCTTCAATTATTACTTGCGCCTTTTCTGCCTCTTTCTTATACTTGATCGCTCTTGCCTCATGAATGGCTGCATGATACTTCATTTGTTTGTTTTCAACCTCCAAGAAGTGGTTGAAATTCCTCGCCCTTTGAAGGTCTTCTTGTAACACCTCAATTTTCCCTTCTTTGTGAATGAGGAGGTTTTCAAGGATGCGGGCCTCATTATCACTGTCATCGCTTGGGATAGGGATGACAGCTGATTTACCTCCATGCTTGGCGCTTTCTCCAACTATGCTTTTGCCTTTGAAGGCCAATCTGGCGCTTTTTCTCCTTGGCAAGCTAGAAGTTGTCTTTTTGGGCAATTTCCTCTTTCTAGGAACAGTTTTGGTCACTGTCAAGGTGGCAGCTTCAGCTTGCTGTCCTTCCTCAACATCCTGTCCAGTTTGTGGCTCAAAAGGTGCTTCAATTGTTTGCCCAACTTGCTGCTCCTCAACTGATGTCTGCTGCTGTTCCTCTTCCTGTACCTGCTGCTGCTCATCAACCTCCAACTGCTGCTGTTCTTCAAACTCTAGTTGCTGCTGTCCACTGCCTTCTAGCTGTTGTCCCTCTTCCTGTACTTGCTGCTGTTCATCAACCTCCAACTGCTGCTGTCCCTCAAAATCTAGCTGTTGATGTTCACTGCCTTCTTTTTCTCCCTGTGGTTCACTGCCCTCTCCTTCTCCCTGTTGACTTGGCTGCCCAGTGGTCATTTTGAGTTTTTTAGGTGTAGGCCTACTAGACAAAGGCACAGGGCGATGGACAGGCTGAGTAGGAGACACATGAACAGGAGGGACAGTGGCGAAATCTGCATGGCTAATGAATGAATCCCATGAAACCCCTTTCTTCTCCAGCTGGTGTAAGAAGATAATCTTGATCAAGGAATGATGAAAGAGAGAAGGAATTTGCTGGGGTGGAGCCTTCTTTTGGACAGTAGCTGCCATTTTCTCTATGCTTTTGGACAAAAAGTATGGAAGGTTTAATTGCCTGCTTCTGGTAAAATGCATCAACAAGCGGACATGATAGGCATAAATTTGGTTAAACCTCCCTTCACAAGTGAAATATCTCATTATGGCTTTTATCAGCGGAGCATAACTGTCAAGAAGATAGGAAAAAGGGAAAATAGCAGTGATGGTTTCCCTATGTTCAGGCTTGATGAAAGGTTTATAATCCTCTAGATCAAGATGTGCTTGTTTAAACCACTTTTCACCATGATACGGGATCTTGGTAGCCTTGGATACATACCTTGGAGAAATTTTGAAATCAAGACCCGCCAACTGGAAGTGTTTGTCCTTGAATCTCAAAGCGCACAAATGTGTAAGTGGCGAAAAACTCTTGAATTCTTCTATCCTCTGGCAGAAATCAAGACAGCCTACTTCATGGAAATTGAAAAGCACTGATGGGTGAGCATTGATTTCTTCTATGGAGATAGGCTCATATCTCTTATGTGGACCGCTCCTGTGATCTTGCTTTGGAGGCATTCTGACTTGAACAAGCTTTGGAAGAGGCAAATTGCCTTTACTGTATGAAAAATGCTCTGCTGGATTGAAACTGGCCACTAGACTGTTTGGACAGATATGGACACTGTGGATTGGATAAAATGCAACAATGTTTCTTTGATTAAACCACCTCTTCACTTCTAAAAAACAGCCCTCCAGCTCTGGATGCACTTCAGCCAGGCAAACTTTTTAACATGGTACCATGTGTAAAGATGAGACAAACTCCTGTGTCAATTTCCTGTATATAGTGTTTAAGCAATCATTCCTCCTGGTGAGTTTGTTAGAGGTCAACCAACCCTTGTATTTGCACCTCTAAGACCAATCTTCAATATTAAAACCCTGCTCTTTAGAAATGGTCTTCCTCTTGAAAAATATCATAATCAATCAGCTCTTCAAAATGATACAATGTAGTGAAAAGAAAAAACAGACCTAGGTTGGGTGTAAAATCAGTGCACAGTGGTTTAGGAAACACACTCTCTGCTTGTGAGTTTAAGAGATCCACCAACACATCTATACCTCTGCCTCCAATGTTTAAATTCCCATCAACAAACTCTGCCCTTTAGTGTGCTGTCACCTTTGGAAACTCTCTGTCAACAAATCTTCAGAATGATACAATATAGTGCAAGGAAAAGGCAGACTTAGGTTAGGTGTAAAATCAATGCACAGTGCTTTAGGAAAACCACCTCTTTACTTGTGAATTTCAAAGGTCAATACTACACCTGTACCTCTGCAATGTTAAATGCAATCACCAACAACTCTGCCCTTTAGAAAGTGGCTCTGCACCTTTGGAAAAACTCTTGTTCAACAAATCTACAGTAGGCACAATATAGTGAAAGGGAGGCAGTCTGCTAAAGTGGCTGTGAGAAAATGCCAATAATCACTCTGTTCTTAGAATCTTTGATGTCATCCCATACACAAAAACTCCTTGTTTAGGGAGGCTTTCAAACATTTAACAATTCTGTCCTGTACTGGTGTGCCCACTTTCCACTGTTTTTCACCTCAAGCAAATCACCACACATATGCTAAGAATGTCAATACACAGGTTTGGGGTGATAATGACAGAGTTTTTTTAAGAAGACCACAAGCCTTTAGGTTGAAACTGTGTGAGTTTTCTTTTTCAAAGAAAATATGTCACAATTCCTTCCACTGGTTGCATTTCACTGCTTTGACAATGTGGCAAGGTATGGAGGACTGTGAGGACAGTTTTCTCTTTTAAGACTAAACCCTGTCTTTTCATAACAAAGTTTTCTTCTAATCAAAGCACAAATCTTTACAAGACAACCTCAAAACCCCGTATCTCTATATGTGCTCTTTGAAAGACAAATTCGGCCTTTTATCATATTGCAATATTTCAGCTCACTGTGTAGAAAAGACTGCTTTTGTTTTTAACAATAATGGCAAGGTCTGGGGTTTTAAACATTCTTGTCATTTATCAAAACCTTGCAATCGATGGGGAATTCATAAAAATACCTTGAATTTTGATGGACGCCCGCTTTGAAAGCTGGAGTAATGCTGGAGACCTTTGACACTTGCGCGGCACCCTCTGAAGAAAACACGTCGCGCAAATACACTCTGTCGGGTCGGCCTGTCGGGCGGTCGGGCAGCCTGTACAGGCGCGTCGCGCTGTAAACGGTGGCCCGTGCAGATTTTCGCCCAGGCACGTCGCGCAAAAACCCAGGCACGTCGCGTAGTGCAAGAACGAGCAGCTGTGCTATTTTGACCAGGATTGCCTTGTTTCGGTGCTAGGGAGGCACGGAGGGTGGTTTTAGTTTTGAAATTGACAATATTTCCCTCTATTTGATGTCAATTTAAAAAAAAATTCCAACGTTCATTTACTTGGAAAAATAACGTTGGTGTTCAACTCTGTTTTGTTTTAAAACAGTGGGTTTTGTCATTTTAAATATGTGAACCCGAACATCGACTTTGACCCCGAACTTTAAATTTTGACAAACAATTCAACCAACTCCACCACTTCTGCTACGGTGTTTTAATAACACAAGTAGTTTGTCAATTTGCTCTGATAACTCTTGGTCTTCGGCAGCTTCTTCATCTTTTACCTATAGTGGGTATTCGAATCCCTGCCTGTAGGTGTAGTATACAGTACCTTTGTTCCCTTAAATAATAAAGGTTGTGCTTCTTCTTTTTAAACTATCCAACAATGATCACATGCTGAAAGACCTTTGGAACATAGTGAACAATAACTTAAAGGGGAAATCTTCTTGGTGCCAGAATTTTAAAAGCCTTGTCTGCAGGTCCTTTTTCCATGTAGTTCTGCTCTACATCTGCCCTTTGGAATGATGACAACTGTGTTTGTTATAAGACATATGAACAGTGATAATTCATCAAAACAAAGTTCTTCTGCCTATTCATAAGATTGTATACCCATTTGCCTCGTCTATCTGAAAGGAGAAGCTTGTAAAATAAGAAAACATGGCTCTTTGATACACAGTCATTATTTTTCTTTGACCAGTGTGTTAACCCCTTTTGTCAATAGAACCATTTCATAACTGGACTATGTTCAATGTTTTCCCCTCTTGGCGATTTTTTATCAAGGAAGGACCATTCATAATGCGCCAGAAACATTTGAAAGCTTTGAACACCATTTCTTGAAAAGCGCTTCTTTGGACCTTTGGCATGTGATATTGTTTTGTTGCTTGACCCTTTCCCTCAAGGAAAATTGCCTTCTTTTTGGTATCAATGGCATACATATATTCAATATTTTCTCTTTTCTACTGCAGGTACAGTCTGAGAGATAGCTCTTTGAAGAGGGAAATCAATACCTTTGCATCATAAACAGTAACACTTACCTGTGCAATGACTCCTTTATTCAATTTCTTTGTGTCCTTTCTCTGCACTTTTTAGACCCATCAGTTTTCAACAACCTGCAATGACTTTGGCCATCTGCTCATATATGGAGGAGGCTCTTCATCAGGTAAGGTATCTGAAGGCTTTTTGACAACTCTGTTTGACACAGCCTTTCTCTGAATGTGGTGGTAAGTAAACCACTTGAAAAACACCAATCTTAGCATCTTTACTTGCAAGCATCACTGTGTTTCAGAAGAAACCCTAGCCACAGTGACACTGTTTATCTGCACTATTCTAAAGGTGACTGGAATATCATCATGTGTTTTGGTTATCTCATGACGAACCATTTGAAGGATAATCTCTGTAATTATGGAGGTCAGTGTCTTTTGAGAAAATAAGAACTTTCCTTCTACCTGTGTAATGGCATTGGTTAACAGCATCTATTCCATTTGATCTTGGGGATAAGAAGGGTACTTATGATTTGGAATTTTCACCAATGACATGCCTTTCTTCATTTCAACAATTCACATGATTTGAAAGCTTCAGATGACCTCCTTTATCAGACCAGACTCTTTTTCCTAGCATATTCCAAACTCTGTTCCTGTTATGACAATTACTCAAATTCATAAAACCTGGATATATTGTTTCACTGTTCAATACAAAGCAAACCTGGACCTTTGCAATCTTCCAAGTCAATATTGGCCAGCGCCCTCTGCTTGTGGATGAAGGAGGCGCCCTAACCCTCTGCTTGTAAATGAAGGAGGTTTTGGGCCTTGACAATTTACCAGTTTACTGAGACAGTGGTATCCCTTTCTTACTGTGATTTTCATGCTGGAAAGAGCTGTAAAGTCCAGATGAGTAGCTTTCTGTTTTGCAGACATATCTCAGGCTTAAGTTACATTTAGAAGCAGCTGTTCCTCTAACTTGTAAACTCAAACATTTACTCCATGAGATGAAATTATATTTCCTGCCTTTGTAGAAACCATAGAACACTGTGAAAAACCTAATAGTCAGCTTGAGATTGGGTTTTATGCAGTGCTGAGATCTAGGGGGTGTGAGTGGCGCGACTTAGGGCTGCTTGTCAAACTAATTTGCAAAGTAGGAGGTCAGTCATGGTTGGTCTGTAGCAGATGGAGGCTTTTTGGCTTTTTTATGATTGCCAAGGGTGAAATGTCTTAAAGCGCCACTTCCTAACATAGGGGATACTTTTGAAACAGATGTGGATTTGCCTTTTAAAGCTGATGGGCAGACCAATAAGGCTGAAGCTAGATAGGATTGTGACCATGAGGTTCTGATTTCGCCAGGGGTGGACTGAATAGGTAGAAGGGCGAAAAAAGTTTTGGGAGGGTTTTCTGGATGACATATTGACATAAGGAAATCAGTTTCTAGAAAACTCAGTTGTAGATATAGTCATCACTAACATGTAAAAAATACTGATGGCTAACAGTGGCTCCATTTGGGGAGGGCAGCTCCTCGTCAGGAGGTGTCCAGAATTCAGATTTTTGGCTTATGAAGACCAGTGCCTTATCCATTGGCGCAAAATTTACCCTTCTCTTGATGTTATTTCCGAAAAATGACAGCATGGTTAACATCAATGATACTTCTACCTACCCCACTATCTTTCCTAACATTTTTTCTTCTCTTTGGCGCATTTGAACTAGCAGCCTTTTGACAATGTATATTTTTTCTTTTTGCAAAATGAACCTATCTATTTCTACTCTTATATCTGCCGGGAGTTCAGATTAAGCTGATGAACTCCTTCATTTCTCTACCTAAAACTAGATCGGCTGTCAAGATTAAGCAGTTTGACAGGATTTCATTCTCTAATCTACAACATGAAATTCAAAAATGATCAAATCAGGATTAGGCAGTCTGATTTGTCATGCATTTGCGGCATAGAAGACAAGTTGCACACAAATGTTATTCTGCAACAAAGGAAACTAGACAAGCGGGCTAAGATGTACAATGTATTTTTCATCCCTTGCTTCTCTCTTTGGTTCTGTTTTAGGCATGTGGAACCAGAATCTCTCCCTAATCTAAGCTCTGTGATAAGTCAATCTTACACAATGTTGACTATCTTGGCACTCACTAACTTATCAACAAATAAATTTAAACATGCTCAGCTATGATTAGGCTAGATAGCTGAACAAGACATTGAAGCACTAGTAGCGGCATTTAGACTTGCTCGCTTTCTGAAAAACTGTTTTTTTTGGAACATGGGGCCTTTGTTTTATCTTCACTTGCCCTCTTTTCTGTTTTTTACTGTTTTTTATTTTTCTATTTTTTCAATATTTCAAAAAATGGTATGTACAATGAATAAAAGTGTTTCAGACTCAAAAATCTTGGAAATGACGGAATTTAAGCATCTTATCCTCGTAAGGATCTCCTCTCACCCTTGGCCCACTTAACTCCTGAAAAGAAAAATTTGGGAAATTTTCTCTCTCTAACATGACATAGAGATTCATGCAAGAATCTCTAAACAACCCAGTATCTTCCCTTTGTACCACTCTGAATATCTGATTTCCACTCCTTTCCTTACTGTATGCTTTCCTCAAGTAATGCATGTATTCTCTGTCATTCTTAAAATAGATAATGACATCATCAAGGTATGCACAGATGCAGAAATTTAAAACTGGGAACATGGCTTCCATGAACAGATTTCTGACATTGGGTGGTTTTGCAATTTTGAACTTGAAATCAGATATACCTCCCGCAAACTTGAAAAAATCTTTAAGCTGTCTACTTTGCAAGGGAATCTTATGACCATGACCTGAAACATCATCTTGCAAACATATACGATTAAAAGCACCTTTAATTGGTAAATCATGGTTTTGAGTAGAAAAAACATCATCTCTGTTATAGGGATATGCAGTATTATTCCTAAAATCAAAGCAGACTCTATGACCAACTGTTTTATCCCTGATTATTTCATTTTGTTTCAGATTGTTGTGTTTTTTCTTGTCAAAACTGTTCTTTGAGGGGAGGGTAGTGACACAGTAATTTCCTTTGCTTTTTCTGTAGAAATTGGTATTCTGCATGATATTTCTGATTTTGGCTTTTCTAAGTTCTTCATGAAAAGACAGAATATGAGCTAATTTCAGTAGTTCAGGTATGCTAGGATTGCAACTATCATTCTTTCTCATGAGAAGTCTATCTGGCCTTTTCTCAAGATTCTGAGCTGCTGAGGTTATAGTTAAAGCTTCATTTGCAGTAGGAGGGTCACATGATGGTAAATCTTTGAGGTATGGCAGAAACATTGAACTCCCTTGCTCTCGGGTTCCAAACAGGTTTATAATGTGTAGGTCTTCTAAAGCCTTTACTCGGAAGAAATTTCCACAAGTTACTGTTGGTATTTGACTAAAACTAGAGCAATTTGCTTGATAGTACATAAGGGTTTGCGCTTCTTGCTCTAATCCTACTTTGGAAAGGGAAAAATTACTTTCCTTGAGACACAACTGTTCATGATCATGGTAGTTTTGAGTGTCTAGTTCATCATAAGGCACCAGGGACAGCTGATGTGGTGGATCTAAGTCTACATTAGTTTCCTCTGACTCTTCCTCCATGTTTTCATCAATATGCATAATGAAAGAGTTCAGGTCGGAACGCAAGGAACACATTGGAACGTTGTCTGGCCTATCTTGACTGCTAATCATATATTTCATGTGTGATTCGCGGTAGAGTATTCTGGTCTGGCCAAACACAGGAATGGTGGCATATGACATGTCTAGTTGGATATTCCCTTGGAGTTTGGCTCCCCAAGATCTGGATAGAAGCATCCCGTACTTGGGAGGAATGTCTGCCACTACTATATCCATGATTAGATGTTTAGCGGGTATTTGGGCTAGACTAAAACAAAGGTCTTTGATCAAACCCAGGCATTGGACTCTGCTTGAATCAAATGAATACAAGTCTTTGTATGGTCTTGTAATTTCCAAGCCTAATCTTTCCATTACTACCTTTGGCATAAGATTATGCGAGGCGCCGGAGTCTAGCATGGCATTATGGAGGATTTGGTCGTGGATGTTTAGGCTAATGTAAAATGGAAGAGTAACTCCCTCTTGGAATTTTCCTTCTACCTTTGGACCAAACAATACTTCAGGAATGTCATCAATGAGATTAACAGTGTTCGCATCATTCCCTAGATTTAAGACTTTTAGTACTTGGGATTTATAAGAGTTTTGGGCAATGAGTTCAGTAAGAGGCATGGTGATTTTGATTTTAGCGATTTCGCCTTCAAAGCTAAAAGGCACTTGAAGTTTAGATATGTTTGTTTCCGCTTTTTCAGCTAAGACCTTGTCTATGTTCTGAGTTTGTTGACCTTGTTTAGGGGTTTTGTTTGCCATAGTTGTTTTGGTGATCTTTGTAGAAGTATCAGGAGTATCTGAGAGAGGACTAGCTTGGGTAACTTTAGCTTGGCTTTGGTCAGTCTTCTCAACCTTGATTTTGTCATTGCCTACTGCTTTCTTGAGGATGGTATTTGGAGCTTTAGCAGTATCAGAGTTACCTTTCTTGACATTATCTTGGTTTCTTTTGCTTCTAAGGTCATATTTCCTGTGGGCTTCTACAATAGCATTTTGAAAATCTATGGCAGGGTCATCGAGATCTTCATAATTGGTCTCATCTTGATCAGGAGAAAAGAACGCTTGTTCTTCTTCGGTGAGGTATACCTTGCTCTCATTGTCAGACCCTATGAGGTTTAAATGATGTTCATCAAGAGGTTCTGAGTCCCTATCATCTTCTTCTACATAGTTTTCATTGAATGGTGGCCTGATCTGTTGGTCATTATCCCTTGGTCTGTTTTGGGGCTGTTCCCTCCTAAAATTTTGGTTTCGGTTTCTGATTGTAGGGTTCGGCTGGTTGTCCCTAACAGGAGCTTTTTCATTGATATTTTCCCACATTTTAGCCATGGATTTGACTAAGTCATCTATTCTGGGATCTAGGGAAGGTGATGAAGTAGAAACCTCATCTCTATATGTGACCTTCCTCTCTGATCTAGTTCTGGCTCTCTTTTCAGCTAAGTTGGCATCTGCTTTTATAGCTATTTGTTGCATTTCCTCCAAGGTAGGGGGATCCTTATCTCTCAGATGATATGTCATGTCCGGATCGAAACCTTCGGGGAATTTTGCCAAGGCTAGACCAAGTGGAGGTTTGAAATGAGGTGGTAGGGAGTTATATACACTGTTGAACCTAGTACAGTAAGCTTGGACACTTTCCCCATTTTCCCGTTTTAGACTGTTATATTCTGACAGGATTTGAATGGGGTTTCTTCGGATTTCCCACCTATTTTTGAAGACTTGATGTAGTTCGGGGATATCATGGATGTTGTTTGGAGCTAAGCTTTTGAACCATGCTTTGGGTTCACCACCAAGACTTTGGGCAAATATTCTCATTCTGACAGTCTCGTCTTGTACCTCTAGGTATTCATAAGCATCAGTCATTCTACTTATATGGTGTTGAGGTGTGGTGGTGTCTTCTCCAGTAAAGTGTGGGATTTTGTCTTGATATTTGTTTGGGAGAGGAGCTAAAGGTGGTGGCAACACCAAAGGTGCGTACCAGGCAGCCATGACTGGAGCTAATGGATGATGTACAAGATAAGGACTAGTAGGCTGAAATGAAGTGGTTTGAACAGTGGTGGTTTGACCAGGTGTGGCGGATGAACTTGGACTAGTGATCTGGTTTTGAGCAGATCTGGGATGATAAGAGCCAAATTGATAAAGAAGCTGGAAATCAGGAGGAGTGGTGGGTGAAGCTTCTCTAATAGGACTCTGTGGTGGGTTTAGGGGTTCAATATCGTCGAAGTTTATCTTACCATATGATTTACTTCGGGGAAGAGCTTGTGATGACTCTAGTTCCGAAGGTGAATCTAGAAGGATATTGCGAGTTTTAGGTACAGATCTTGTTCTACGGATGGATCTATCGGTAGCTAGATGATCAGTTTCAGAAGCTTGCCACAGAATCTTCTCTGGGTCATCTACTATGATAGGGAGATTTGGGTCTGGATGGGATCTGGTATTGATTCTTCGGGAAGCCAGATTTTAGATCCAGAGTTTAGAGAGAATGATATTGGTGAATGTTCTGGATGAGTGGGTTTTCTAAGGTTTTACTAAGGTGAAGGATGGTCAAAGTAACATGATGGATTAGTGGAGTTGCCAGGTGAAAAATGGGTTGTTCTTATGAAGATAGCTATGGTCCACCAACAATAACTATTCTGAGAATGTTTTTGTATTTTCTGAGTTTTATGTGCAGCCTATGGTTTGTTAAAGTATCCTAGACTTTTTTCAACACTTTGCTAGGGTGATGAGAACAAAAAGAGTTTACTCTAAAAAATGAGTCTATGGACTGCTTGCTTGTTTATGGTACCTAAAGGACCAAAGAGTCTATAAGAGTTTGCTGGACTATTATGTACTCAGTGTCTTACCATCTCCCGCTATGTTAGTGAGTGATGGGAAAGGTCTATCGGATAGTAGCCTAGAGTTTGGTGAAATAGTGAGGCTTACTAGAAGTTAGTGGAGTCGCCAGGTGGATTTTCAGTTTGTTTTGAGGTATATTTGTATGGTCCACCACCAATACTATCAAAAACCAATCTAAGGGAGCTTTTTGTGGTTTTTTGAGTTTTATGTGCCTACAAGGTTTGGAAGAGTTTCCTATAACTGACTCATCATTTTGCTAAGATGGTGAAAGAGCTATTTTCTACTCTTCAAACAATCTCTAAGTTTACTAAGCTTGATTGAGACTTCAGGAGTTACTAAGTTGTACTTAGATTGCCACTAACTCGGAAGGTCCTACTGTGAGTGTCACTATGTTAGTGAGCAGTGGGATAATTCAATCAGCTAGTATTCTTAAATATCTCTAAAGATGAGGGAAACTAAGTTTTTAATCACTCAGTGTCCCACCGTGATCGCCATTATGTTAGGGTCCCGTGATTTGGCCGATTGGCTAGCCAAATGACGATGTAACATCAAGCCAAGCTTTGGAGCCCAAGGACCTAGCCTTCCTGGACTCAGAGAGGGCTCTCTCTATAAGTGTAAAAGATGTCGGTGTGTTTACTTGTGATTTCCTGATATTAGGCTAGTTATGAAGTGTGTTTTTGGTTTTTTTAGTTTTTTAAGTTTTTAAGTTTGTGAGGGATAAAACTGATCAAATACATAAACTGGATAACACGATGTAGATAAATTGGGCTATGGGGTCAAACGGGTCAAGGAAGCTATGAAGTGATGATATAAGGCTGCTGTAGGGCCGATTTGATTCACGGTAGAAGGGATCTCTGGGAAAAATGGATTAAGTGGACAACAAGTTGGTGAAAGACAAGGGATTTCAAGTGTAACTAGTTTATAGCAGACATAAACATGTTATAGCAAGCCATTAATCATGCTAAATGCAACTATGAGCTAATTAAAACATTGAAATCAAACATTCCAGCCATACATAGAGGTATAAGACCCTCTAACTTCGGGAAATGGCTATCAGACTTTGGGGAAAACATATAAGACAAACTAACAACTCATAAACTACGCCGGAATGCCTAAACATAGTCTCTAAGTCATTGGGCACTTTGACAAACAATATTTCATAGTTTTAGGCAAAGGGCTAGATCGGGACTAGGCCTCCTTGGTTGAACAAGATGATCAACAAATCAGTCAAAGAGAAAGTTTTATGGACAGAACTATGGGCAGCTAATAGGTAGGTAGGGCAAACCATACATCCTACTCAACATACATAGAACTTATGAATAAAACTTAGCAACAATACCTTAAATTACTAAAGAGCAGCTAAGAATTCTTTAGCATAACTAAGGGAGAAGAAAACATCAAGCTATGAAGATTCAGGGATTTTGAGGTGCCTCCATGGGCATATCTCAAAATCAATCTTTACTAATCTATAGCAGCAAGAAATATGTAGTATGAATGAAAACTAGAAGAAAAAACACATTAAGAAGCACTATACCATTCTACCATGTCAAGGAATCCATCAACAATCCTTCATCATTCCTCAAAAGCATCCAAGAGGCAGTCCAAAAATCATAACTCAAGTGTATTATTCAAAGCTCATATGACCAATGTTTAATTATTCTCTCAAGTTCAGCCTCTCTTGTTTACAATGAAATCCATGGAATAAATAGGCTTGAGGAAGGAAAACCTCATGGAGCAACTAGCTATCCCATTGGCCAAGTCAAAATATCTAAATTTGTCCTTGAGGCTTTGCAAAGCCCAAGGCACAAAATATCCCATAAAATATCTAAAAAACTGCTAAAAACGGAAATTATATTGACTTTACATCATTTCCCAAGTATAAAAATAGCTAAACGCACATTTGAGAAAAACAGATTTTTGGAGTTCAAAAATTACAAAAATACTTCATATTTATGCCTCAAAAAGGTCCCCTGACTTGCTGAAGGCAAATGGCAGACTTCCCGATGTCGAAATGAGGCTCATGATGGCCCGTTGGAAAGCTCTCTGTGTATTCCTTCCGGAGCAAGTGGAATCACCTCAATCTGATCTCTGAAAGTCCCTCAAAACTGTACCTGTGCGCAAAAATCCAGAAAATAGCAGGCTGCTGATAGGGCGGGCAGAATGTGCAAAATGAGGCTGTTTTTCGCCAATTTGAGGGGGCGAATGATCTTCAAATGCCCTGAAAATCACTGGAGAGCTGCTCATGGAATTATGGCATCCATCGGTATCATCCTCCTCCCTTGACGACTCATCAAACTGAAATGGCGAATTTATGAGTTTTTGGCCAAAAACCCAAAAAATGCCAAAAAACAAAAAGTTGCCGAAACAAGCCCAAAATTGGCATGCATGACCCTCAAGGGTCCATAGAAACATGCTTCGAAACTGAAGCCAAAATATCGAGGGCGGATATGCTTTTCGCTTCCTTCCGTGCTAGGCGCTTCCCCTTCACCCTCTTCAGCTTCTCTTGTGCTGCCTTTAGTTTGCGCCGGGCAAACTGATTTAGCTTTTGGAAGTGGTGTGTCCTCTTCCTCTGCAGCTCAAGATCCATATTCGCCCTCTCAAGCTTTGTCTCCAAATGCTGGTTAGCTCTCTCAAGCCATGCTTCTTTGTTTTCCTAAATTTCCTGCTCAAGGAGGGCAGTGAGAGGAAAAGCTTCGAAATGAGCCTATTCTTCTGCTCTCTGTTTCTCCAAGGCTCTCCTAAGCCCGATGGTCCTAGGCCTCTTTCGCCTAGGCTGGTCTTCCTCCTCTTCATCGTCAAACTCGCCAATGAGCTTTTCAATTCTTACTTGCGCCTTTTCTGCCTCTTTCTTATACTTGATCGCCCTTGCCTCATGAATGGCTGCATGACACTTCATTTGTTTGTTTTCAACCTCCAAGAAGTGGTTGAAATTCCTCGCCCTTTGAAGATCTTCTTGTAACACCTCAATTTTCCCTTCTTTGTGAATGAGGAGGTTTTCAAGGATGCGGGCCTCATTATCACTGTCATCACTTGGGATAGGGATGACAGCTGATTTACCTCCATGCTTGGCGCTTTCTCCAACTATGCTTTTGCCTTTGAAGGCCAATCTGGCGCTTTTTCTCCTTGGCAAGCTAGAAGTTGTCTTTTTGGGCAATTTCCTCTTTCTAGGAACAGTTTTGGTCACTGTCAAGGTGGCAGCTTCAGCTTGCTGTCCTTCCTCAACATCCTGTCCAGTTTGTGGCTCAAAAGGCGCTTCAATTGTTTGCCCAACTTGCTGCTCCTCAACTACTGTCTGCTACTGTTCATCAACCTCCAACTGCTGCTGTTCATCAAACTCTAGTTGCTGCTGTTCATCAAACTCTAGTTGCTGCTGTCCTTCAAACTCTAGTTGCTGCTGTCCCTCTTCCTGTACCCGTTGTTGTTCATCAACCTCTAGCTACTGCTGTTCACTGCCTTCTTTTTCTCCCTGTGGTTCACTGCCTTCTCCTTCTCCTTGTAGACTTGGCTGCCCAGTGGTCATTTTGAGTTTTTTAGGTGTAGGCCTACTAGACAAAGGCACTGGGCGATGGACAGGCTGAGTAGGAGACACATGAACAGGAGGGACAGTGGCAAAATCTGCATGGCTAATGAATGAATCCCATGAAACCCCTTTTTTCTCCAGCTGGTGTAAGAAGATAATCTTGATCAAGGAATGATGAAAGAGAGAAGGGATTTGCTGAGGTGGAGCTTTCTTTTGGACAGTAGAAGCCATTTTCTCCATGCTTTTGGACAAAAAGTATGGAAGGTTTAGCTGCCTGCTTCTGGTAAAATGCATCAACAAGCGGACATGATAGGCATAAATTTGGTGAAACCTCCCTTCACAAGTGAAATATCTCATTATGGCTTTCATCAGCGGAGCATAACTGTCAAGAAGATAGGAAAAAGGGAAAATAGCAGTGATGGTTTCCCTATGTCCAGGCTTGATGAAAGGTTTATAATCCTCTAGATCAAGATGTGCTTGTTTAAACCACTTTTCACCATGATACGGGATCTTGGTAGCCTTGGATACATACCTTGGAGAAATTTTGAAATCAAGACCCGCCAACTGGAAGTGTTTGTCCTTGAATCTCAAAGCGCACAAATGTGTAAGTGGCGAAAAACTCTTGACTTCTTCTATCCTCTGGCAGAAATCAAGACAGCCTACTTCATGGAAATTGAAAAGCACTGATGGGTGAGCATTGATTTCTTCTATGGATATAGGCTCATATCTCTTATGTGGACCGCTCCTGTGATCTTGCTTTGGAGGCATTCTGACTTGAACAAGCTTTGGAAGAGGAAAACTGCCTTTACTGTATGAAAAATGCTCTGCTGGATTGAAACTGGCCACTAGACTGTTTGGACAGATATGGACACTGTGGTTTGGATAAAATGCAACAATGTTTCTTTGATTAAACCACCTCTGCACTTCTTAAAAACAGCCCTCCAGCTGCCAGGCAAACTTTTTAACATGGTACCATGTGTAAAGATGAGACAAACTCCTGTGTCAATTTCCTGTATATATTGTTTAAGCAATCATTCCTCCTGGTGAGTTTGTTAGAGGTCAACCAACCCTTGTATTTGCACCTCTAAGACCAATCTTCAATATTAAAACCCTGCTCTTTAGAAATGGTCTTCCTGTTGAAAAATATCACAATCAATCAGCTCTTCAAAATGATACAATGTAGTGAAAAGAAAAAACAAACCTAGGTTGGGTGTAAAATCAGTGCACAGTGGTTTAGGAAACACACTCTCTGCTTGTGAGTTTAAGAGATCCACCAACACATCTATACCTCTGCCTCCAATGTTTAAATTCCCATCAACAAACTCTGCCCTTTAGTGTGCTGTCACCTTTGGAAACTCTCTGTCAACAAATCTTCAGAATGATACAATATAGTGCAAGGAAAAGGCAGACTTAGGTTAGGTGTAAAATCAATGCACAGTGCTTTAGGAAAACCACCTCTTTACTTGTGAATTTCAAAGGTCAATACTACACCTGTACCTCTGTCTCAATGTTAAATGCAATCACCAACAACTCTGCCCTTTAGAAAGTGGCTCTGCACCTTTGGAAAAACTTTGTTCAACAATTTATAGTAGGGACAATATAGTGAAAGGGAGGTAGTCTGCTAAAAGTGTGCTCTGAGAAAATGCCAATAATTACTCTGTTCTTTAAAATCTTGGATGTCAATCCATACACAAAAAACTCCTTGTTCAAGAAGGCTTTCAAACATTTAACAATTCTGTCCTGTACCGGTGTGCCCACTTTCCACTGTTTTGCATCTCAAGCAAATCACCACACATATGCTAAGAATGTCAATACACAGGTTTGGGGTGATAATGACAGAGTTTTTTTTTAGAAGACCACCAGCCTTTAGGTTGAAACTGTGTGAGCTTTCCTTTTCAAAGAAAATATGTCACACTTCCTTCCACTGGTTGCATTTCACTGCTTTGACAATGTGGCAAGGTCTGGAGGACTGTGAGGACAGTTTTCTCTTTTAAGACTAAACCCTGTCTTTTCATAACAAAGTTTTCTTCTAACTAAAACACAAATCTTTACAAGACAACCTCAAAACCCCGTGTCTCTATATGTGCTCTTTGAATGACAAATTCGGCCTTTTATCATATTGCAATATTTCAGCTCACTATGTAGAAAGACTGCTTTTGTTTTTAACAATAATGACAAGGTCCGGGGTTTTAAACGTTCTTGTCATTTATCAACACCTTGCAATCGATGGGGAAATTCATAAAAATACCTTGAATTTTGATGGACACCCGCTTTGAAAGCTGAAGTAATGCTGGGGACCTTTGACACTTGCGCGGCACCCTCTGAAGAAAACACGTCGCGCAAATACAGTGTGTCGGGTCGGCCTGTCGGGCGGTCGGTCGGCCTTGTACAGGCGCGTCGCGCCAACGTACAGGCACGTCGCGCCGACAAAGGTGGCCTGTGTAAATTTCCGCCTAGGCACGTCGCGCAATGCAAGAACGAGCAGCTGTGCTATTTTGACCAGGATTGCCTTGTTTCGGTGCTAGGGAGGCACGGGGGGTGGTTTTAGTTTTGAAATTGACAATATTTCCCTCTATTTGTTGTCAATTTAAAACAAATTTCCAACGTTCATTTACTTGGAAAAGGAACGTTGGTGTTCAACTCTGTTTTGTTTTAAAACAGTGGGTTTTGTCATTTTAAATATGTGAACCCGAACATCGACTTTGACCCCGAACTTTTAAATTTTGACAAACAATTCAACCAGCTCCACCACTTCTGCTACGGTGTTTTAATAACACAGGTAGTTTGTCAATTTGCTCTGACAACTCTTGGTCTTCGGCAGCTTCTTCATCTTTTACCTATAGTGGGTGTTCAAATCCCTGCCTGTAGGTGTAGTATACAGTACCCTTGTTCCCTTAAATAATAAAGGTTGTGCTTCTTCTTTTTAAACTATCCAACAATGATCACATGCTGAAAGACCTTTGGAACATAGTGAAAAATAACTTAAAGGGGAAATCTTCTTGGTGACAGAATTTTAAAAGCCTTGTCTGCAGGTCCTTTTTCCATGTAGTTCTGTGCTACATCTGCCCTTTGGAATGATGACTACTGTGTTTGTTATAAGACATATATACAGTGATAATTCATCCAAACAAAGTTCTTCTGCCTATTCATAAGATTGTATACCCATTTGCCTCGTCTATCTGAAAAGATAAGCTTGCAAAATGAGAAAACATGGCTCTTTGATACACAGTCATTATTTTGCTTTGACCAGTGTGTTAACCCCTTTTTGTCAATAGAACCATTTCATAACTGGACTATGTTCACTGTTTTCCCCTCTTGGCGATTTTTATCAAGGAAGGACCATTTATAATGTGCCAGAAACATTTGAAAGCTTTGAACACCATTTCTTGAAAAGCGCTTCTTTGGACCTTTGGCATGTGATATTGTTTTGTTGCTTGACCCTTTCCCTCAAGGAAAATTGCCTTCTTTTTGGTATCAATGGCATACATATATTCAATATTTTCTCTTTTCTACTGCAGGTACAGTCTGAGAGATAGCTCTTTGAAGAGGGAAATCAATACCTTTGCATCATAAACAGTAACACTTACCTGTGCAATGACTCCTTTATTCAATTTCTTTGTGTCCTTTCTCTGCACTTTTTAGACCCATCAGTTTTCAACAACCTACAATGACTTTGGCCATCTGCTCATATATGGAGGAGGCTCTTCATCAGGTAAGGTATCTGAAGGCTTTTTGACAACTCTGTTTGACACAGCCTTTCTCTGAATGTGGTGGTAAGTAAACCACTTGAAAAACACCAATCTTAGCATCTTTACTTGCAAGCATCACTGTGTTTCAGAAGAAACCCTAGCCACAGTGACACTGTTTATCTGCACTATTCTAAAGGTGACTGGAATATCATCATGTGTTTTGGTTATCTCATGACGAACCATTTGAAGGATAATCTCTGTAATTATGGAGGTCAGTGTCTTTTGAGAAAATAAGAACTTTCCTTCTACCTGTGTAATGGCATTGGTTAACAGCATCTATTCCATTTGATCTTGGGGATAAGAAGGGTACTTATGATTTGGAATTTTCACCAATGACATGCCTTTCTTCATTTCAACAATTCACATGATTTGAAAGCTTCAGATGACCTCCTTTATCAGACCAGACTCTTTTTCCTAGCATATTCCAAACTCTGTTCCTGTTATGACCATTACTCAAATTCATAAAACCTGGAGATATTGCTTCACTATTCAATACAAAGCAAACCTGGACCTTTGCAATCTTCCAAGTCAATATTGGCCAGCGCCCTCTGCTTGTGGATGAAGGAGGCGCCCTAACCCTCTGCTTGTAAATGAAGGAGGTTCTGGGCCTTGACAATCTACCAGTTTGCTGAGACAGTGGTATCCCTTTCTTACTGTGATTTTCATGCTG
>JAXQQM020079288.1:0-16447 GCA_034641835.2 Pinus albicaulis | reverse complement strand
ACACTATTTTAACTTCATGCACAATACAGAATCTATTCTACCATTGATCATTAATTGCGGAAATAAAAACAATCGCATGCACACATTAAAACCATAAATAATCACACATATGAACACAGTATTTATGGGAAAGCTTAAAGCTGAAAACCCCCAACTATCTGTATATTATATGTCATAGAGATCATGTAACAATCATTATACAAAGCTCCTCACAAAGCTCTTAGTACAATCTCCAATTGCTGCACACTAATCAAGCCCGATCTAGCAAATCACATGCTCCAATCTCTGCCACCTGATAGCCTGCCTCTACTACGCAATCACTGCTGAAGAATGGCTCTGAATGAACTTGAATTGGTCCAACCTTGCTCATGCAATCCTCATTGGCATCTCCAATCACTGGTTGCTACAAATCATGCAATGAATAGTCATACGTTCTTTCACCTATCTCTCCACTGGTCTCCACTGAAACTGCCATGCACTGTAGTTAAGTGATGTATTCTTCAATTGATTAATGAGTTATTATTTAGTGAATTAATTAACTAATTAATTCACACCACTCTCACTAGTGTATCAATCAGTTAGAGTAGATACAACTAGCTCAACTGAGTCTAACTGAGTTAAACTAAATACAACTCCACCAACTACTTCTATAACTCCACCAAACTCTGTCACATGAGTTCTAACTGAAGTCCTCATGCATTAGCTCCAGTAAACCCTCATGAATAGCGTAATTCCTTCTGTCAGCTCCTGTGCCACATTTGTGCACTTAACTGAAGTGCTCCAAGAGAATAAGATAATGTTTATAGTCCAAATATTATTAAGAGCTAATAATATTCGACATATCTATTTTTAGACTGGAAATATAAAAATAGATTCCGCCCAATATGTCTAAAATAGAAGTCCATCTATTTTCCAACTTGAACAACCATCCACAAATAGCATCCTGCAACTCATATAATATGATCCATATGTCTAAAAATAGACATAGTCTAAAAATAGACTTTGCGCCAAAAATAGCCTGCGTGCCCACTTAGTGAAGGCGACTCTTTTCTCTAAGCTCATCATCTTGTTGCAATCTCAACACTCCCTCTCAACAAGATAAGGATTATCTGCCACCTTTATCTCGCTTCCCCGTGTATTCTAATTTGCTCTGTGAGCGCTCACAAGATATCAACATCCTGATCCTCCGTGGGAATGCATGAAAGTAACATGATCTTCCGCTACACACAATCTCTGATATGGTGATACCGAATGTCAATGTGTTTAGGTCTATCATGAAATGCTGGATTAACCGAGAGTTTAATGCAACTCTGATTATCACAATAAATCACAGTAGGATCTAAGTGTGAACCGAACAACCCGACCAGGATATTCCTCATCCATATAGCCTCGCATGCAACCAAACTCGCTGCCATATACTCGGCCTTTGCTGAACTGAGTCCCACGGATCTCTACTTCCTGCTGTACCAAGAAACTGCTGTCGACCCGATATTGAAAATCCCTCCAGATGTGCTCTTTCTGTCCGTTGGGCTCCCTGCCCAATCTGCATCCGTGAAGCCACACATCTTCACCTCATCCGACTGTCTGTACCACAATCCATATCCCGATGTGCCTCTGAGATATCTCAATACATGCTTCCCCGCCTTCCAAAAGAGCTTGGTAGGCTTAACCATAGCTTGTGAAAGCTGGTTAACTGCATAGCATATATTGGGTCGTGTATTGAATGTGCTACATGTTTGACTTTACCCAATCGTCGCCGATAAACAGTGGCATCCACTACCTATGTCGATGTAGCATCCTCTTTCCTCCATCCACCAGGAAGAGGATTGTCGATAGGCTTGCAGCCATGCATGTTGAAATTCTCCATTATCTCCCAGGCATACATGCCTTGAGACACAAACAGTCCATCACTGCACTGCCAAATTTCCAATCCCAGGAAATAATGAAGGAGGCCCAAGTCCTTCATCTCAAACTCTTGTGGGATCAACTCAATAACGATTAAATATTTATCACTTCACAAAATCAAATCATCTACATAAAGTACAATTATCAACAAGTTACCCTCCACCACGATCTGGTATAGGTTCGGATCCGCCTCACTCTTGGAGAATCCAAGTCCAGTGAAATAACTATCTATCCGTGTGTACCAAGCACGAGGTGCTTGTTTCAACCAATACAACACTCTCTTGAGCTTGCACACATGTGAATCACTGCTGAATATCTCGAAACCTTCAGGGTGCTCTATGTACACCTCCTCCTCAATCACTCCATTGAGGAACATAGTCTTCACATCCATCTGATGAATGTGCCACCCCATCTACACTGAGAGAGCAAGAATCGTCCGTATGGAAGAATACCTTGCGACAGGTGCAAAGGTTTCCTCATAGTCGATCCCCTCAATCTGTGAGAAGCCTCAGGCAACAAATCTGCCTCGTACTTCTCCACACTCCCGTCAGCTACTTGCTTCACTTTGTAGATCCATCTTGAACCCACCACTGATTTCCCTTCCGGGCTTGGGACAATGTCCCATGCACTGTTTCTGACAATCGAAGCATACTCTTCCACCAAGGCATCTACCCATGTATCTTCCATGCCTCGAAAGAGGATGGTTTCACATGATACACTTGCTCATAAGAGCCATGTATCCAAAGATACTGGCCAAGTGACTATCTCGATCGCGCCGTGATGTAGGTGCTCCTACAATCTTCTCTGATCTTGAGCCAAGCTTCGGCCAGCCTTCGTAGTGAGCATCCACCCCTCCATGGCTGGGCGCCGTAATGAGTGGTTTCTTCCACCTTACGAACCTTCCTCTTGTGGCTGGATCCACATCCCCGAGGGCTCCTTCCACTCTTAGAACTATAATAGCTCCTCATCTGCATGCAAGTGTGGCTCCCTCTCAAGCGAACACTTCATTGCTTTCTCCTCATGAAATTTGATATCCCATCGCACAACAGCCTTGCGACTGTCTGGAAAATACACACGATAGTTGTGGGGTGTATCAGTGTACCCCAAAAATATCCCAACCTCTGCGGTTTGCTCCAGCTTCTTCCTGGCATCCTTTGTCACATGAATGTAAACATGTGAACCAAAAATCCTCAAATGAGAAATATCAGGCCTCTTACTAGAAAAATCCTCCTCGGGTGTACTCATGCCAAGTATCCTGTGAGGACAACGATTTTGCACATAAACCGCAGTATTGCATGCCTCAGCCCACAAGTGTATGGGAAGGCCCTGATCATGCAACATCACCTGTGCAGCACCCACGATCGTTTTGTTCTTCTGCTCAGCGACCCCATTCTGCTGTGGGTTATGAGGTGCTATGAGCTCTCTTCAAATTCCTTCTGCGCTGCAAAAGTCCTTGAATTCTCCAGAGATGAATTCACCACCATTTTCACTCCTAAGAGCCTTCACCTGCTTCCCCCAACTTTCTCCACCAGTTGCCTTGAACTCACGTAACTTTGAGAATGTATCACTCTTTCAGATGAAGAATATCCAACACTTCCGAGAAAAATCATCAACAAATATACAATAATACCTGTGCTTTTCTGTCGAAGCTACTGAGAAAGGTCCACACACGTCTGTGTGAATTTTCTCAAGGATCGTCGTGGCACGACTATCCTTCTCGTGAAAGGTGGCTTTCACAAATTTTCCCAAGGTACATCCCTTGCACTGATCTGACTGCGCAAGAGTACCCTTAGGAAGCCCAGTAGAAATATGCTGCAAAATTTTCAAAGCTCCATGGTGAAGGTGGCCCAATCTCCTGTGCCACAACTCGCCCTCATCTCAGCTCACCACTCCTTCTGCCTTGCCTGCCATTTTTTCACATCCATCTACCTGCAATTGATAAAGGTTCTTAACTCGAACCCCTATCCTCTGGGTTTCACCAATTGCCTTACTGCACAAGAAATCCTTTCCCTCGCTGAAGACAACATCATATCCCTTATCTTCCAACATCGCCACAGAGATAAGATTCTTCTTCAATCCTGGAACATGCATCACTTCCTTCAATACGAAGGGTTTACCAGACTCCCTCTCAAAGGAAACGGTACCGATACCGGTCGCACTATATCTACCATCATCGCCCAACTCGATGTGCACTCCAAGATCTTTCTCATCCAGATCAGTAAACAAAATATTTGTCTCTGGTCATGTGGAATGATGCGCCACTGTCAAGAAACCACACTGAACCCATCACACTTGAGACCAAGCATGCGATTAGCGAAAAATCCAGCTCAAACTGCGAGGCTAAGGCCTCTCCAGCTGCAGATCCAGCAGCCTTCTTATTTTTCTTCTTCTGTGGACAATTAGTGGCATAATGTTCGTGTTGGTGACAGTGAAACCACTTCACCTTGGACATGTCCTGCTTCTTGCCTTTCGCACCGGATTGAGAAGCATTCTTCTTGCTCTTCCCCTTCCTTGCTTTAGCAGCCAAAGCGCAATTTTCTTCATCTGCACTCTTCGATGAAGATCAGTCCCTAGTACTTCGCCTTATCTCCTCTTGCACAAGATCCGACCAAAGTCGCTCCCATCCTGGCAATTTCTCTCGACCATTGACAGAGTCCTGATAGGAATGCCAACTCTTCGAAAGCCCAAGGAGAGCCAAGCTCACCAAGTCCTCATCATCTACAGTCACCCCCACACTTCCCAGCTCATCCCTGCATTGGATGAACTTCGTGAGGTACTTGGGCATACTGTCGCCTTTCTCCATTTTTATGTTCCTGAGTTTATCCTTGAGCGACAACTTCCTCTGGTCGCTCTTGCTTTGGAATAAGTCTGTCAACGCTTTCCACATCAAGAATGGAGAAGCCTTACCATGAAGGCTGGAAACTATGTGATCCTTTACACCTTCCAACAGAATGATTCGACACTTTGTTGTCTTCTTTTGCCATGCGTCAAGTGCGGCAGCATCGCTAGAAGCAGGTTTTGGAATTTCTGCATCTATGAACTCCTTCAACCCATTGTCATCCAGCACCGCCTCCATCATGTCCTTCCATGAAATATAATTTGAGCTTCCCTCAAGGGCATACTCCAACCGCAATCCGTTGAAAGACATCTCAACTTCGACACCAAGAAAACACTGTTGCAAATTCGAATTCCACCAACACAAAACTCAACTGCTTCAATGCTTTGCAATTTCTCCAATGATCAATATCCCCCTGATACCATGTAGAAATTTGATAACTGATATGTTATACACCAAGATTCTCCTGATCACACAATATTTTAACTTCATGCACAATACAAAATATCTTCTACCATTGATCATTAATTGCGGAAATAAAAACAATCGCATGCGCACATTAAAACCATAAACAATCACACATATGAACACAGTATTTTATGGGAAAAATTAAAGCTCAAAACCCCCAACTATATGTATATTATATGTCATAGAGATCATGTAACAATCATTATACAAAGCTCCTCACAAAGCTCTCAGTACAATCTCCAATTGCTACACACTAATCTGGTCCGATCTAGCAAAACACATGCTCCAATCTCTGCCACCTGCTAGCCTGCCTCTACTGCGCAATAACTGCTGAAGAATGGCTCTGAATGAACTCAAATTGGTCTAGCCTTTCTCACGCAATCCTCATTGGCATCTCCAACCACTGTGTGTTGCAAATCATGCAACAGTATAGTCACACTGCTCTTTCACCTACCTCTTCACTGGTCTCCATTGAAACTGTCTGTGCACTATAGTTAACTGATGTATTCTTTAGTTGATTAATGAGTTAATAATTAGTTAATTAACTAATAATTAATTCACACCACTCTCACTAGTGTATCAATCAGTTAGAGTAGATACAACTAGTTCAACTATGTTTTAACTCAATTAAACTGAACACAACTCCACCAACTACCTCAATAACTCCACCAAACTCTGTCACATGAGTTCTAACTGAAGTCTTCATTCAGTAGCTCCACTTAACCCTCAGGAATAGCGTAATTCCTTCTGTCAGCTCCTGTGCCACATCTGTGCACTTAACTGAAGTGCTCCAAGAGAATAAGATAATGTTTATAGTCCAAATATTATTAAGAGCTAATAATATTCGACATATCTATTTTTAAACTGGAAATCTAAAAATAGATTCCGCCTAATATGTCTAAAAATAGAAGTCCATCTATTTTTTCCGACTTGACCAACCATCCACAAATAGCATCCTGCAACTCATAGAACATGATCCATATGTCTAAAAATAGACATAGTCTAAAAATAGACTTTGCGCCAAAAATAGTCTGCGGGCCCACTTAGTGAAGGCGACTCCTTTCCACTAAGCTCATCATCTTGTTGCAATCTCAACACTCCCTCTCAACAAGATATGGATTATCTGCAACCCCTATCCTGCCCCTGTGGTATTCGAATTTGCTCCCGGTGAGCGCCTTCGTCAAGATATCAACATCCTGATCCTCCGTAGGAATGTATGAAAGTAACATGACCTTCCGCTGCACACAATCTCTGATATGATGATACCGGATGTCAATGTGTTTATATCTATCATGAAATACTGGATTAATCGAGAGTTTGATGCAACTCTGATTATCACAATAAATCACAGTAGGCTCTAAGTGTGAACTGAACAACCCGACCAGGATCTTCCTCATCCATATAGCCTCGCATGTAGCCAAACTTGCTGCCATATACTCGGCCTCTGCTGAACTGAGTGCCACGGATCTCTGCTTCCTGCTGTACCAAGAAACTGTTGTCGACCCGATACTGAAAATCCCTCCAGATGTGCTCTTTATGTCCGTTGGGCTCCCTGCCCAATCTGCATCCGTGAAGCCACAGAGAAGCGATTTCATCCACTATTTCAGAATACATAATCTATATCCTTTATGTGCCTCCGAGATATCTCAATACATGCTTGCCTGCCTTAAGAGCTTGGTAGGTGAATCCAGAAGCTGGAAGTTAGTTAAATAGCATAGCATATACCTGGTCGTGTAATACCAGATACATAAGCGAATTCCCACCAACTCAATAAACAATGACATCCACTACCTATGCCGATGTAGCATCCTCTTTCCTCCATCCACTGCAGAAGAGGAGTGTCATTAGGCTCACAGCCCATGCATGTTGAACTTCTCCAAGATCTCCCCAGTATACTTCTCAGAAACACAAATGTGCTCCATCATCATACTGCCAAATTTCCAATCCCAAAAGAAGAATGAAGGAGGCCCAAGTCCTTCATCTCAAACTCCTTTGCAAGATCAGCCTGGCATGAGTGTATCAACAGTTCATCACCCGTCAAAATCAAATCATCTACATAAAGTACAATGATCAACAACTTACCCTCCACCACAATCTAGTATAGGTTCAGATCCGCCTCACTCTTGGAGAATCCAAGTCCAGTGAAATAACTGTCTATCGATGTGTACCAAGCACGAGGTGCTTGTTTCAACCCATACAACGCTCTCTTGAGCCTGCACACATGCGACTCGTTGCTGAAGATCTCAAAACCTTCGGGCTGCTCTATGTACAACTCGTCCTTAATCACTCCGTTGAGGAACACAATCTTCACATCCATATGATGAATGTGCCACCCCATCTGCGCTAAGAGAGCAAGAATCGTCCGTATGGAAGAATACCTTGCGAGAGGTGCAAAGGTCTCCTCATAATTGATCCCCTCAATCTGTGAGAAGTCTCGGGCAACAAATCTTGCCTTGTACTCCTCCACACTCCCGTCAGCTGCTTGCTTCACTTTGTAGATCCATCTCGAACCCACCACTGATTTCCCTTCCGGCCTTGGGACAATCCCCCATGCACTGTTTCTGACAATCGAATCATACTCTTCCACCATGGCATCTACCCATGTAGGGTCCTCCACATCTTCCTCGAAAGAGGATGGCTCTGACACGATACACTTGCTCATAAGAGCCATGTATCCAGTATACCGGTCAGGTGACTGTCTCTGTCTGCGCTGTGATGTAGGTGCTCCTACAATCTTCTCTGCATCTTGAGCTAGTCGCTTAGCTTCTGTAGTGAGCATCTGCCCTCTAATGGTTGGCGCTGAATGAGTGGTTTATTCCACTCCATGAACCTCCTCTTGTGGCTGATCCACATCCTGAGGCTCATCCTTAGGAACTGATAGCTCCTCATCTTCATGCAAGTGTGGCTCCCTCTCAAGCGAACACTTCATGGCTTTCTCCTCATGAAATTTGATATCCCGTCGCACAACAATCTTGTGAATGTCTGGCAAATACACATGATAGTTGTTGGGTGTATCAATGTACCCCAAAAATATCCCAACCTCTATAGTCAACTCCAGCTTCTTCCTGGCGTCCTTAGTCACATGAATGTAAACATATGAGCCAAAAATCCTCAAATGAGAAATATCAAGCCTCTTACCAGAAAACGCCTCCTCGGGTGTACTCATGCCAAGTATCCTGTGAGGACAACGATTTTTCACATAAACCGCAGTATTGCATGCCTCAGCCCACAAGTGTATGGGAAGGCCCTGATCATGCAACATCGCCCGTGCAGCACCCATGATCGTTCTGTTCTTTTGCTCTGCGACCCCATTTTGTTGTGGGTTATGAGGCGCTATGAGCTCTCTTCGAATTCCTTCTGCACTGCAAAAGTCCTTGAATTCTCTAGAGATGAATTCACCACCATTGTCGCTCCTAAGAGCCTTCACCTGCTTCCCCGACTCTTTCTCCACCAGTGCCTTGAACTCACAAAACTTTGAGAATGTATCACTCTTCCTCTGTATGAAGAAGATCCAACACTTCCGAGAAAAGTCATCAACAAAGATCACATAATACCTATGCTTTGTTTTCGAAGCTACTGAGAAAGGTCCACACACGTCTGTGTGAATTCTCTCAAGGATCGTCGTGGCGCGACTATCCTTCTCGTGAAAGGTGGCTTTCACAAATTTTCCCAAGGTACATCCCTTGCACTGATATGACTGCGCAAGAGTACCCTTAGGAAGCCCAGTAGAAATCTGCTGCAAAATTTTCAAAGCTCCATGGTGAAGGTGGCCCAATCTCCTGTGCCATAGCTCGCCCTCATCCCGGCTCACCACTCCTTCTGCCTTGCCTGCCATTGCTGCACAGCCATCTACCTACAATTGATAAAGGTTCTTAACTCGAACCCCTATCCTCCAGGTTTCACCAGTTGCCTTACTGCGCAGGAAAGCCTTTCCCTCGCTGAAGACAACATCATATCCCTTATATTCCAACATCGCCATAGAGATAAGATTCTTCTTCAATCCTGGAACATGCATCACTTCCTTTAATACGAAGGGTTTACTACACTCCCTCTCAAAGGAAATGGTACCGATATCGGTCGCACTGTATCTACCATCATTGCCCATCTCGATGTGCACTCCAAGATCTTTCTCATCCAGATCAGTAAACAAATCTTTGTCTCCGGTCATGTGGAATGATCCACCACTGTTAAGAAACCACACTGAACCCATCACATTGGAGACCAAGCATGAGATCAGCAAAAAATACAGCTCAAAATGCAAGGCTAAGGCCTCTCCAGCTGCAAATCTAGCAGCCTGCTTATTTTTCTTCTTTTATGGACAATTAGTGGCATAATGTCCATGTTGGTGACAGTGAAAGCACTTAACCTTGGACATGTCCTGCTTCTTGCCTTTCGCACCGTATTGAGAAGCATTCTTCTTGCTCTTCCCCTTCCTTGCTTTGGTAGCCAAAGCGAAATTTTCTTCATCTACACTCTTCAATGAAGATCCGTCCTTGGTACTTTGCCTTATCTCTTCTTGCACAAGATCCAACCAAAGTCGCTCCCATCCTGGAAATTTCTCCTGACCATTGACAGAGTCCTGATAGGAATGCCAACTCTTCGAAAGCCCAAGGAGAGCCAAGCTCACCAAGTCCTCGTCATCTACAGTCACCCCCACACTTCCCACCTCATCCCTGCATTGGATGAAGTTCGTGAGGTACTTGGGCATACTGTCGCCTTTCTCCATTTTTATGTTCCTGAGTTTATCCTTGAGCGCCAACTTCCTCTGGTCGCTCTTGCTTTGGAATAAGTCTGTCAACGCTTTCCACATCAAGAATGGAGAAGCCTTACCATGAAGGCTGGACACTATGTGATCTTTTACACCTTCCAACAAAATTCTTCGACACTTTGTTGTCTTCTTTTTCCATGCGTCAAGTGCGGCAGCATCGCTAGAAGCAGGTTTTGGAATTTTTGTATCTATGAACTCCTTCAACCCATTGTCATCCAGCACCACCTCCATCTTGTCCTTCCATGCAGTATAATTCGAGCTGCCCTCAAGGGCATACTCCAATCGCAATCCGTTGAAAGACATCTCAACTTCGACACCAAGAAAACACTGTTGCAAATTCGAATTCCACCAACACAAAACTCAACCACTTCAATGCTTTGCAATTGCTCCAATGATCAATATCCCTCTGATACCATGTAGAAATTTGATAACTGATATGTTATACACCAAGATTCTCCTGATCACACACTTTTTAAATTCATGCATAATACATAATCTCTTCTACCAATGATCATTAATTGCGGAAATAAAAACAATCAAATGCGCACATTAAAACCATAAACAATCACACATATGAACACAGTATTTTATGGGAAAGCTTAAAGTTGAATGTTGAGCCCTAAAAATGTCTTTTCTTTTCACCAAACTCCACTTCATTCTATTTATCCTTTATCATTTATAGGCCTAAAAGATCAATAAGGATGATTAAAATCACTTTAAGAATACATGCAATGACTGACTTATTATACTTTTGTGGTTTTGTTGTCGTATTGATTTCTGAGCAGACTTAGCTACAAAATGCAGTCATTTTGTAGCTAGTCGTATGTTCCGTAGCCATCTTTGTGCTTTAACAGGTTACAGGTGTCATATAAGGGAAATACGTATATGGTTAGACTCCAAAACTCTCCTGCATCATTCCTTGTCCTCCATGAGGGCTGAGCAAAAATCTGGAAGTGGTTATGCACGTGGACAAAGCCAAAACCAAGAAGCAAACTTCTATAAGGATACGGACTCTTGAGTTGTCTTCAGCAAAATACGAGTCCTCAACAGGAGTTTTAGTTCGATTTTGATTATAAAAGACACCTATGCCTATTTCTACTCAATTTCAGTTATGTAGTTGCTTATAAAAATAACTCGGTGAACCGAGAAACAGTTAGTTGATGTTTTGTTGTTAGTTTTCAAAGACTATGATACTCTGTTTCTGAGCGTTTTCTTCTAATGGAAGAAGTTTAACTTTGATGCATGATCTGAAGTAACTTTAAGGAGTTAAGGATTCGTGTGCCAATCTGATGGTAGAGGGCCCCTACTATCTGAAAAGGCCTTTGCACATTTTCTAGATAAGTAGCCTTTAACTCTGTTTTGTTCTTAACTTAGGCAGTTTTCTGAGTTTATCCTCTTGCATCGTGTTTTATGTCATTTACTTACATCGAATATTACAGTTAATCTTGTTCTCATAAGCTGTTCCAATACATCACTAATACGTGAATGAGATCCAACTGTAGTACTTTGAGTTAATTGAATTTTAGTTCTGTTAATTGCATTTCAGTCCTCTTAGTTAGGTTTAGAAGATCCTCATTATTTTATAAGCTACTCTTGTTCTCAAACTCTTCTAACACACCACTATTATATGAACGAGAATTAGTTATATTATTTTGAGTTATTGACTGTTCTACAATGATGTAAGAGATTCTCATGATTTTACAAACATTCTTTTTCCCAAGTTGTTCCAAGAAATCTCTAATCCTTGAACGAGACTTAATAGTAACATTGGGAGTTGCAGAATGAGTTAATTCTAGTGTCATAAGTTATTTTAGCATAGGATTCTTTACTATGTTACAGATGATCTTTTTCTCAAAATGTTCCAATAGATTTCTAACAACGAATAAGATTTCTCTGTGATGTTTTAAGTTGTTGTTTATTAAGAGAACCTCATTACATCAAAACTAATCCTTTTCTCAGTTTTTTCCAACATATCTCTAATGAAATGAATTGGACTAAGTTTAATGTTATGAGTTATTTTTCTTAGCAACTTTACAATCTGTGGAATAGCATTCTCTGTCCTTGGTACCATTCATAGTTTAGAGTATATTTTACCCTGTTTTAGTGTGATCAGTAACTTCTCTTTGCTAATAATTTAGTTTTTCCTCTTAGCATAAAAACACAAAACCAAAAACACTAGAAAAACACTAAGCACAACGAAGTAGGAAGAAGATACCTAGGCACATATGGTGCACTTCACTTCAACAGTTTACTAGCCCTAGTTAACAATTTATGATATCAATTTAGGAACACTGAGTTGAATAGACATTGAAAACCCCCAACTATCTGTATATTATATGTCATAGAGATCATGTAACAATCATTATACAAAGCTCCTCACAAAGCTCTCAGTACAATCTCCAATTGCTACACACTAATCAGGTCTGATCTAGCAAAACACATGCTCCAATCTCTGCCACCTGCTAGCCTGCCTCTACTGCGCAATCACTGTTGAAGAATGGCTCTGAATGAACTCGAATTGGTCCATCCTTGCTCACGCAATCCTCATTGGCATATCCAACCACTGTGTGTTGCAAATCATGCAACAATATAGTCACAACTAATAGTCACACTGCTCTTTCACCTACTTCTTCACTGGTCTCCAATGAAACTGTCCATGCACTGTAGTTAACTGATGTATTCTTTAGTTGATTAATGAGTTAATAATTAGTGAATTAATTAATAATTAATTCTCACCACTCTCACTAGTGTATCAATCAGTTAGACTAGATACAACTAGCTCAACTATGTTTAACTCAGTTAAACTGAACACAACTCCACCAACTACCTCAATAACTCCACCAAACTCTGTCACATGAGTTCTAACTGAAGTCTTCATGCAATAGCTCCACTTAACCCTCAGGAATAGCGTAATTCCTTCTGTCAACTCTTGTGCCACATCTGTGCACTTAACTGAAGTGCTCCAAGAGAATAAGATAATGTTTATAGTCCAAATATTATTGAGAGCTAATAATATTCGACATATCTATTTTTAGACTGGCAATCTAAAAATAGATTCCGCCCAATATGTCTAAAAATAGAAGTCCATCTATTTTTTCTGACCTGACCAACCATCCACAAATAACATCCTGTAACTCATAGAATATGATCAACATGTATAAAAATAGACATAGTCTAAAAATAGACTTGCGCCAAAAATAGCCTACGGGCCCACTTAGTGAAGGCGACTTCTTTCCACTAAGCTCATCATCTTGTTGCAATCTCAACAGTTTAGAAAATGCAATGCAAGACTACTCGTGCTCAATAATGGCAATTGAATAAAGATATTTATGGTTAATACAATTATTTCATAAAAAGTTTGTTGAAAGTAAAAGGGTTTGTTTCGTACTTTCAACTTGTTTCCGCTTTCAATGAAATTGTGAGACCTCTATTTTCAACTAGCTCATCGGTATCTGTTTGCCCAGGATCTGTCGAGGAAAGGAATCTGTCCAGGAAAGGAACAAGGTCTGTCGAGGATCTGTCTGAACTAGATGGCTGAATGCAATAATAGGAGCTGGCCATTTCCAGCTACATGTTCTTTTCCCCCACAATTGCTAGCTGATATAGGTTTGTGGGCCTCGGCTACAACAAGTACTGTTGCTGGAAGCTATGCAAATCTTCCAACTCGCTCGATTCGACTCCTATCTTTCCCGGCACTGATACAGATGGAACTGACCGCAACTTATAGGTTTAGATCTGTTGATAATTTATAAACGACCACGACCACCACTTTTAGTAGAACTGCTAATTTTTTGGTGTAGGAATCGTCCTCAACCTTCTATCTCTTGCGCTCACACTCAGTGTACCCACTGGTGGACCGGATCAGTTTCACAGGAACCACCATGGATAAAATATGGTGATGGTGTCCTGCCCTTCAAAAGCTCAAGAACGAGGATGTTGAAACTATAGACGTCCACCTTACAGCCAAAGCTCAACGTCTTCTTCTTTATTGACTTCGACTTAGGAGCTCTGTCTGCAACAGAGAGCTCTGAATCCCCACAGGAAAGAACGCTAGACACTTTGGCCGACAAGTGGTGGAGCTTCTTCAATTTCCAGCTCCTCGAGAAAGCAAACAACGGAAAATCCATATTCGTCTTACACTAGAAGCACCTCCATGAAAAGCTTGTAAACCAAATAAATTCGCCTCTGTGAGCCTCGCCTATCGCTATGAAATGGGGTAGGGGCCTAATCCGGGAGGAAACAAGGTGTTCGATTTGCTCTAACCCAGTTATTTTGTACGCCACAGGTGGACACCTCTATCAATGTGCATGCCATAGGTGGACGTCTCTGTCAATGTGTCAACATGCAAAAACACAATTGTCATCAAAATAAAACATAAGATATTTTTTTGGAAAATTTATGTTAAGGATAAAGATATATGTAGTGGCAAACTTTGGAATATATAAAGCTGATAATTGATTGAAATTATTTTGGATAAAAAGGTGAATTGTTTTTTCATAAATTTGATCAAACCCATGGAGTTTCAAACCTTGGGATAAAATGTAAACCATATTTTAAAACTTAAAATGTAAACGATACTTTAAATAAAACAAAAAATGTGGCGCTTTAAAACTTTGAGATAAAATGTAAACCGTACTTTAAAACTTTATTGTGGATAAACAAAACTAGCAACCTCGCAATAAGAACTCCAAACCAAAACTTTAGATAAAAAAAAAATTTACCATAATATTTTTTTGAAAACATTGGTTAAACTAACTTGTCAACTCAATTTAATATGAATTCAGCGCTCAATCGAACGCTATAGTCCCTCACTGCAGGGACTAATAAGAGATTATCTCCTTGACATAAAAACAGCACTTCCCAAAATCTAATTTGGATCTCACCAAACTTGTCATTAAGGCCCTTCAAGGAAATACGGTTTGGATCTGACCAACTTTCCAGCGCAACCATTTAATAAAAATAAAAATAAAAATAAAATTATGCAAATATGTATACATTTATTACAAATATAGATATTTATTTATTTATTTTAAATGTTGTTTACACATTTCTACGCCTGTTTGGTAATGGGTAAATGACTGCGCTATGAATGATGTCTTCTTTTTTTCAATAAAATATATATAATTTAAATTTTTAAATATAATAAAAATAAGGATTTTCGGGTGAGCTGATGATCAATGTTAATGACATGTTTAAAAAATTATTTATGCAAATATATATAGGTTTGTATTCATTTTCGTTTTAACTTTTAACCCCATTAAATCACATCTCACGTCTCGAAACTGAACTAAACTATTCAGCCATGTAAATATATATAGGTTTACATTCATTTTCATTTAGCTTCTAATCCCACTAACTCACATCTAAAACAAAATTAGACTACCCAACTATGATTTGGAAAAACATTATTTTTTTATTTAAAGAAGACTCATTAAAAAAACTGCATCTTTTTCTAGAAGACTTATTAAATAAAACTGCATCCGTTCCTAGAGATATGCATATTCTTCTCCGTACTTCTAACTTGGGTTCCATGGTTTGATGGCTTTTATTTATATTCTAATTTATGTAATTATATTATAGAAAGAGAAGACATACTTTGAAATGAAGAAGTAACATTTTATGGCTCGATTGCTTTTATTTATATTTTAATTTATATTATATAATAGGGAGAGGAAAAGGTATAATTTGAAAAAAAGAAGTAACTGTTTTAACCACAACATATTAGAGTTTTGGTTTATCTATTCATTTATTTATTTATATTTTATTAGAGTTTTGGTTTATCTATTCATTTATTTATTTATATTTTTTAAGTTTTTGAAATTTAGAAAAGAAATAAAATATCGTAAGTGGTGGTTGTTGTAGACTTTCCAAAAATGGAATTGTCTCAATGAATGAAGCCATTGATTTCATAATTTTCAGACTTTGTCATTAGATGGATTGACCTTTAAGAAAAAAGAATAAAAAACCTTCCTCAAATCTTATGATTATTCATAGCCTCAAATCTCAAAATCTTATTATAATGTATTTGTATTTTTAATCTCAGGTTAGTTTGTCTTTGGTTTTGGATTTGGTTGGGTTCTCCAATTAAATACCAATCTCAATTTCTCTCCTTTTCATGTAATCTCTTGTTTAAAAGATAATACAATTTTTACTCAAACAAAAGTAAATAAATTGTATTTTATTCTTGTTCAAACCGTAGCACATAGTTCTATTTTCATGAACATTGATATTAAGATAATTTGAACTCACTTTTCAAATGTAGCAAATAGTTTTATTCTTATAAACCTGACATATCAAGATGTTTTGAACCCACCATTGCTTGATGAAGAAAGACTCTACCTAAACCCTCAATTACCAAGTTTAGATGTAAACATCAAAATTGAAAATGGCCTTGAATCACTGTGAAACTTAATTGTAGGTTTTAGAAACATTATACATCTTCAATTATATTGCCATGATGTTGGAATACT